>JAIPMN010182994.1:0-11727 GCA_020650975.1 Apostichopus californicus
ACTTTAACAAGGAAAGGTGTTCGATCATATGTTACCGGTAATTATAATGTTTGTAATTATCATTCCGTAAACATTATCATTCGAATGTTTTATTTTCGTACCTGGCACCACTGTGTAATAGGAGCAGTGGTCCATGTACCCATGATTCGTAACGTGAACTACAGCGTACCATGTTTATTACAGAAGTTGGTTGTTCACTTTAGGTGTTTAATCAGGGATCAATCCATGGTCTGTTTAAAATGTGTATCAAGTGAGAAGCATCGAGTTTAGCTGACAATCTTAAAACATTTAAACAGCAAACCTAGCAAAACTGACATAATTAGAGTTCTGGGAACAGAATTATGAATAAAACAGGACTGCAGTCAAATTGGGGGCTATTATGAAAAACAAAAAAGTCCGACATTACAGTTCCATAAAATATAGATATAACACATCATCCACACGATTAACAGAGTTACAGTATTTGCGAAAACAACTACCAACTATATAAAGTTGGAATCAAAAAAGTTCATATGTACTTTCGGTCGTCTGGTAGATATATTATTTACTCTTCATATTTTTATCATGAAGATAAAGAGATCTTGAAGATTGTTTATCATAATTTGCAACTAAACTAACAAGTCACTACATGTCTAAATGCACGTTCAAATTCAATACGATTAGCTAACGAAGTAAAAGACGGATCTGTATTATGTCAATATGCAATTTGTGAAGCTGCTTAAGAAACTAGCTATTTGAAGTTTGAGTCTTATACTTGAACGTATATAAATGCTTTAAAAATGTTATATCGCAATGAATAATCAATTGATATATATTTTCAATGTAACCAATATTTCATGAAACATCGAAAATTGACAAATCCAGATATACTGTGATTTACACAAAAATAAATCATGTTAACGTTTTATAGTAACGTACAACGTCAACATTTGAAAGAAGATTCACCAAACCTAAAACTAATGCAGCCTATAAAGAATACGTACTTAAAAAAAAATTGAATAAAGATATAGAGTAACATGTGTTACCTATTTGATATTGTAATGTTATTACTTTTGCATTAAATTATCGATTAAAAGCATTAACTTTTCAATGTAGGGAATTAATTTTTGTGACATGCAGTGCTATAGTCCGAATAACAAGTACTTCTGAGAGTTCGAGGTTCAAGTAATGTTCTTAATTGATTCGAGTACCGAGTATCAGTGTCCAAGAACAGCATATTATAATCCGAGTACCAACTACGAGTACTGTTTCATCCGAGAACTTTTTAATTGCCACTTTAGTTACTAAATTCACAAGAAAGTTTTGTTTATAACTTCTCCCTTGTGATCAAAAGGTACGTTTATAACTTTTCTTATGTGATCGTTGTAAGTGACGACATGTTGTTGAATCAGATATGAGATTTGTGATGAACACAACAACATTTCCTAATTTGAGGGTCCTGCACCAATAACAAAGACTTGAAATGGCTCTTTAATCAGGGCCGTGGTGTTAACGATCAACAGTCACTACATCTTTACAGGAGATATCGATACCTGTATCTTCTACTTCGTGTTTTACATATTCATACTATGCCTATGTATTCCTGTTATTCATCAATAAGTGAAATAGACTGTTACGTTAGCTATTTCTATTACATATAATAATAACGTCATTTTTTTATAGATTCGGTCCGGGTTACATTCATAAGCTGAGATGGGCGCAAATAAGGACAGCTGGGAGTAAAAACCGTAGTAGCAAAAACCGCCAATCTGTGGGAAATAAATCATTAAAATTATCTTCCATGTGAACCTTTTGCAACCGCAAACAAACGTTAGCTTATCCCTAATATAATACCTAAATAGACCTCACGATGCACAATTTAATTATAAACCTTTATTTTGTGTTCTGGACAAGGATCACTAGATCCCCTACATCGCAATCGGCTTCAACGACTTCAATGGGCTGCACTCACACCTAACTTAAGAAATATTTGATTCGCCGCTGCCCTCGTACAAACGTTCACGCCCCTATCTTAACATGTGGGGATAACTTAGACTTTTTTTCCTTTCACTCTACACCTTTGAATTCTGTACACGCCATTTTTCATACAATAGTTCTCAGATATTCCTTACCCAGGATCTTGGTCACTACAAAGCTAATTCAGGAAATATTTCATCTCAGCAGCAAGGAGTTGTACTTATTGTTACTGCCGTATATGATGAACCCATGCATCATAGTTTGACAATGGAATGTAAGTTAAAACAATACTCCACAAACAGGCTTTCATTCACACCTTCACGAATCCATTTGTAATATAAATTGGTATTTTAGCTACAATTTAGAACAACCGATATGTTCATTCGAAATCCAACTGTATTGCGCATTAATTAAAGCATGATGATAATTTACAACATTAACTTATATTAATGCCATATTGTGTGAAAAAATTCCTCATAATCTGCGTCGATGTTTCTAAATTAACTTAATATAGAGAGCGAGCACTTACTGTTTTTGTACTGGAATTAATTTAACTATAAGTTACTTCTGGAAATGATATAATGCCGTTGACAAGTTTAGCGACTAGTAATAGCAGATGACAAAGTTCGTATTCACCTTAATTGATAGTAATTTATTTAATAAAACACATCGGGATATCGTTAACTCCCCCTTATAGCCAAAGTTCATGTTGACATTTGATAACTGAAATCGGGTACATATCAACAAAGTCATTTGCCCGATATGATATGATAATTCAAAATAAAGTCGTTGCGCTCTTACGCAACATTGCACTTTTGAAAAATCATGCAATTTAACTCCGTTTTGCCCATATTATATGATTTATCTAATTGACATGGTGAAGATTTCACGACCCCCTCGGTCAAATTACGTGTCAAATTACGGGTCAAATTACAATGCTAATTCGTATACTGATCTGCGTAGTACTTTCTTGGTCTAGTTGACCCATCATTTGGCTATTGTATATTCCTCTCAATTGCTGGTGTAAGAAGTGACCCATACTTATTGATACTACCGTATATAATGAACTCCTACATCCTAATTTGAAAATATAATGTAATGTAAGGTAAAATAAAACTCAACGAACCCATTTGTGATTAAACATTTGTATTTTTAGCTTCAACTTAAAACAACCGTTAGGTTCATTTGAAATCCAACTGGATTGTACATTACTTGAGGCATGGTGATAATTTACAACATTAACTTATATAAATGCCACATTTCGTGAAAATAATTCCTCGTGACCTGCGTTGATGTTTCTAATTAAGCTTAAAATAGAGAGCGAGCACTTACCTCTTTTATACTGGAATTAATGAACTATAAGTAATTTCTTGAAATGAGCTAATGCCGTTGACACGTTCAGCGCCTGGTAATATCATATGACAAAGTTCATATACACCTTTACTGATAGTAATTTGTTTAAGAACACACTTTGGGATATCGTAAACTGCCCCTAACAGCCGAAGTTCATGTTGACATTTGATAACCGAAATCGGGTACATATCAAAAAAGTTTTTTTGCCCGATATGATATGATGATTCAAAATAAAGTCGTTGCACTCTTACGCAACATTGTACTTTGAAACATGCAGTTATAAATTAGAGGAAAGATAAGTAACATTAAAGTTAAGCCAGTGCTGTAATGTTGTAGCCTAGCAAAATAGTAGTTCGTTGTTGTTGAGTCGTTTTATTTGCTGCTATTCGTGAAGTTTTTTTGTCAGGATATTCTTGAAATAGTTTTGGTGATCAAATTTACATCGAAATTGGGGGTAATTTGTTTTCCAATATTTTGTTAAAGTATCATACTCCGTGTATAGTTAGTGCATCTCCTTTGTATCAACTAGTATTACATACTAGCATTTAGTATTAGTAAAAACCCTAATTAATCTGGAACAAGGGCGCATCCACGTATACTTTTGGCACTGTATATTCTGGGTGCGGGCTCAGCCCTTTAATGACAGAAAACATATTATAAAACAAAATATATCACTTGTGTGTGTGCAGTACACTATTAGCAGTCTAAGCTGTCCCTTGGAGGAAGTAACAAGTATATACGACCCCAGTACCAGAAAGTTTCCTGCCCCTTGATTTGAAAATAACGTACGTCTCTGGAGAGAGAAATGTAAAAGGAGATGAGTGATATGTGTATGTTCATTAATAGGAACATCAACATTTACGTGGATGTGATAGATGATTAAGACTTAATGCAACCTTATTGTTGTTTATGTTAACAGCCTCGTAATTACAACATAGCCCATATATACTTAGCAGTTAAGTCACATTATATGTTTTAAAAAAAAACTGACATATGTCATTTAGCAGACTAATCAGTCATATACCAAATTATGAGAGGCAATGAGAATATTATTTGTTTCAGTAACGCATGGCGTAATCCTTCGTTCAGTTAACATTGCATCTCAAAACAACGAAACTAACAGGTTGTTTGTTAAAGATGAATGGAGATGGACACTGTTGGTAATAAGCAGGGGACACCCAGTAATTGACCACAGTTGCAGATGCAATGAAATGAGGCAATACAAACACGGACGATCAGTGACACAGGACGTATTTTGTTTTTTTATTACCTTCCCTCACTGTTGTGAAATCTGAAACAGTGTCGCTTTTCATACAAAAGTACGTATATCCTTTATAGATTAAAAGCATTAATATATTTTCGTATTATTCGAGCATGCTTTCTTACATATACATACTGCTATATTTGGTGAAGCAAAAGGAAGTTTGCAATATTGCAAATATCTGTCATCAATGAAAAGTCGGTTTTGCTCTCTTTTGAAATAATCAATTGACAGAGATTTAAATTTTTGGTATACACAATTAATGGTAAATAAGTGGGTATGTGGCTTAATCAGCGGAAAGAAAGGCATTGAGTAATTAAAACTTACTTTAATTCGTGTTTATTTATTTTGTTTTCATTCAGAAAACGAAGAACTTGATGATTATAACATTGATATCATCATAAAGAATAGCAACATGTTAATGAGAACGGTTGTAGTTGTTAACATTCTTCCGCTTTATGTTGTGCCTAAACTTGAATCAATGTGAATCTTACAATATTGAAAGCGTTAACATTTGACATATGATTTAACTTAACTTAAAGTCTCTGTTCAATGTGTTTGTTTTCATTATAACAAAATAGTTTACAACAGTTACAACTTAGAAGTGTTACAGAAGATATGCAATATATAGTACGATAATATATTACTGCAACATGTAGTACAACAATATTATAATATATTAGTAAAATAATATATTATCTCAACATACAATTTCGATTCACTTCACTTATTTTCCCTTCAATTTCCGATCAGATGAAATATAATTGAATACAATGAAATAAACAATAGCATCATATAACATTTCAAATATAGGTCACATGCAAGAAAATTATTCTTTTAGTGAAAAACAAAACGGGAATCTTAGTCAAGAATTTGGAAAGGGATTAAAAGGAAAGATGAAAACAATAGCAAAATACAGCGATAACAGACTGTTAGTAATAATCTATTATCTCAACATACAATTTCGATTCAGTACACTTATTTTCCCTTTCCGATGAGATGAAATATAATTGAATACAATGAAATAAACAATAGCATCATATAACATTTCAAATATAGGTCACATGCAAGAAAATTATTCTTTTAGTGAAAATCAAAAAGGGAATCTTAGTCAAGAATTTGGAAAGGGATTACAAGGAAATATGAAAACAATAGCAGAATACAGCGATAACAGACTGTTAGTAAAATATGCTAATACAGTGTACAATGGAAAGCAAATGACAGTACCGAACCAGTGGCGGTGTTTCAAAAGAGGTCACGTAAACTTCGTATGACAGCCATGGCGTACTGATGAACAGAAGTTACACAAATCCGTCTTCCGGTAATTTCAAGATGCTTCCCCTTTGTCCACCACCTAAAAACAAAAACGACACGCGATATAATTCGTTAAACTGTCATTCAGAAAGGTAGAATATTCGTACGATTCAATGATTAGTGTTCCATTGATGTTTGAACAATGCCACCAGTCCTGGGAATGGAATACATGGCCTAGACTTCACATTCAAAGGGACAGAAGAGTTGTATCGTCGCACAATCTACCTCTATCAATACCTCTCCAACGGCTTTAACTGTAAGAAAGGGAAAAAATACATTAGTTGTCATAATTATCAGGATTTCAAAACCACCAATTATATCATGATAATTATTAAATAGTAACACAATTTATCAACAGAACGCGATGATAAATGACTAATTGTAATTTTAGTTTAACCTCTACTACATTAAATACATTCTTAAAACGAAAACGTTTTACATCTCTTAGTTAGTTTCATCATTAGACACGGACAGCCGCGTCATAGTTTTCTTTTAAGTACGTTTATTGTTCAACTTGATGTTCAAGTGCGTTCATTGTTCAACGTGATTGTTCAACTTGATGATCAATCTCAAAATGTCACTTTAGTGGATATTGGTTGAAGCTATGTTTCGTTGTATAAAACGAAGCTTTTTGTTACCCTAATAAGAGGACGCAGAAACCAAGTATACAATATCTTACATCAATTGCTCTACAAAACAAATTATAGTATCAATTATAAATTCGCACTGTTTCAGGTATGGCGTTCTGTCGGAGTATCACAGTATAGCATAACGGCACAAAGGTGTCATTTTCCATAGATAATACCATGCATTGGATAGTGAACAGGACTTTAATAGAACCAAATTCCACAGTAATTGCCGCAATATTAATCATATGGTGGGTACGCAAATGAGCAAACAATGTAATATAATTACCGGAAAAACGGACGAAGTTCCAGGATCCAGCAGCCAATGACCAGACTGGAAATGTAGCTTGTAGTGGCGCCCTTCCCGCGCGTCGGGAAAACAGAAAACTACGTGTAAAGAAAGAATAAAATAATCATTTCAATAACAAGTCATGAGCAGTACATCGACTAAGCCAGATAAAGCTAAATATCGAGATTTGTTTACTGCAGACGTAGCAAGAACGTTATCAAGTTATAAGTCTCTACGAATACGTCCAAGAATAGCAGAAAACAGTTGAGGTACCGGACTAACAAAGACACTGTTTAATGTAATACATCTCCGATGATGCTGTTCAGAATGAAAGAGAATATCGAGGAATTATACTGTACCATACCGTTAATATTCTTTAATTGCAATTTAGACAAAGAAGGGCCCAAAGAGACAGAACTCGGCAGCAAGTAGCCATCAAACCTGTTTCAGAAAGCAATGAATAAAACAAGCACTTGAAGTATACAGAAGACGCAGAATAGCTCTAATCGAATCAGCATTGCGTGTTTCTGTACAGTAAGGCAATGTGTGTTATTTGTTTGTCTATATCGCTTCCACTTATCAAATGTGATTGCTTATGAGTTATGGTAAGATAGTTTACTCATTAAGTCCGCGAATCCAGAGACGCTTATATTTAAAATAATCGCAACAATGTGCAAATATTGCTGATTTTAGATGACAAAGTTCACATGTATGTTACTCTCATGAACTTATTAATGGTCTTACATCAACTGCTTGAATCTTGGGCAATACTGTATGTACTCTAACGTTACATTAACTTTTTTTTTTACTTATTTTCCTCCCTTTCTCTGTCTGTATATCCAGTATCTCTAGTGATGTGAGGATTGGTAGAGAGAGACCAGAGCAGAGGATAATATTCCCATCTCCATCGAGCTCTTTAAAAGCGTTTGCCAAATTCACGCAGTATATAGGAATCTACAGAAAGGAAATAAGAAGCTACGGTGTGAATTTTACTTTCTTTGTTACATTCCTAAAACGCTACGTTACTGTAAGATATTCCATACTGTGTTGTTTGTTCTTTCACAAAGTGCAATATTAATCTACTATAGAATGATAAAAACACGAATAATTACAATGTATAAACAACCATAATTAGCTGGCTTTATTCCGTTTGAAAAGCTTCAAGCAATTTCTGACCTATACGATTTACTATGAAATTTTGGTAGGTCTGCGTGTTGCTAGACACACAACAAGGTTTGGTTTATTTACATATAAATAGTACAGGCTCTATTATATTTGATAGTGAATACATTAAAATACATATTAGTATGATACGTACTTTGTGACAAGATACATTGTGTAAGAGCTCTATCATATATCCTTGGAAATGTTTACTGTCATTTTTGCTTAGCGTTACTGTATTTGACATCAGTTTATGTAAGCTCTGACGGTCCTTAGTCTGATAACAAAAGGAAGTTACTTTATAATGTTAAGCAGTAAATGAATATACTCGCTTTGTACATATGTTAATAATATATTACGAGACATGGATACCAACGTGCTAGATAAAAACCATGTGATCCATAAATACACGAGTATATATACGTTGTTAATGTAAGTAGATTCATTGAATCCTTAAGCGTCGGAACAACCTGAAATGCAACATTTTCAGCATCTACAACAACAACAAATGGAAGCAAGAATTCCGATGATGAATGATATAAAATAGTAATTTCAATAAAATTTGAAAAAAACAACTGACGTGGTACTTATTCTTGCTACTTATTCCCCAGTCTTGTAGTATCATGTAACAGGAGTGATCATTTCAGCACTATAGCAATTTAATTTCCTTAGATGAGATTAATGAGAAAACATTTTACAAACCTTAGATGAATACATGGAGGAGGCATATCCAAAGTGAACCCTGGAAGACAAATACATTTAAAACTGAAAACGTTAACATGAATTACGACATATGCTACCAAAGTACTTACCGACAACTTTGACGTCCCTTCAGAATTTATTTTCCATTTGCCACTTACAAACTCTAAGGCAAATTCATAATCAAGGGGCTTCCAAAAGACTAGGAAAACAAAAGTTAGACATGTATTGGTTATTTCAAATAATATGTGTACTATTGAGTAGGTATGTAGAAGTATGTCTGTTGGTTTCGAATCATCGAAGTAGCAGCTCATGAATGTTCGGTTAAATGGTTAACCGAACACAAATACAACATAAAGACTGCGATGTGTTCATCCGTTAATTGAATCTGTCTTACCTTTAAGGTGTCTTGATTTAATGACACTCAAAATGTGTTCAACGGGAATAGACACAGGCAAGAAACAGTCAATAAATCTGTGAATAAAATATAACAGTTTAAAAGTGAACATGTAGACACATATCTTCATTTGTGGTACTTACCTATGGTATTTGACTGCATGGTACTTCTTAAGTGTAAGAAAATTTAGTACATGCCATAACATTGATTACATGGTATAGACAGACGTGAAAATATGTTACTTTTTGTTTAGAGACAATAATGGGACATGAGTATCCATGAAATGTTTTATTTCAAAGCAGTAACTTGTTCACACGATTTGCAATGAAATATGAATACAACGATATTGCAGATGAAAAAGTTTGTGAAGTACATGAATGTTCTTCGAAACTATTTCGTGGACTCCAAACGTATTTCTTGATTTTTGAAAACGTTGGTTAATATACCAAGTTTATACTCGCGTGGTCATACATATGTCTCACTGGCATTTGTAATTACAGCCATTGGTTCAGTTTGCAGGTATATATGGATACAATGCTATATGCATCAAACATCAATTTGTATGCAAATAAATCTGGCTCTGAAAGTTCTAGTTTTTCTATTAGATTACATTTTTTAAATTTTATTTCATGTTCAAAAGTTAACTGGACAGCATCATGATGTACTATACAATCGTATGTACACATGTGTTTAATGTTTATATCACATTTCATATTGGAATTATTGAACTTCTTCCTGCCTCTGATGTTGATTCCAAATGTCCTACAGGCCTAACTCTTTATATTTTAAGCAATGTTTGTATAATACTCACGAAGCTTTTTTAATTTTATTTCTGTTTAAAAGCTGAAATGTCAGCATCATGATCTACTATAAAATCCTTAGTACACATGTGTTACACAAAGTTCATATCCCACTTAACATTGTATTTGACAAAATGTCTTACAGTCCTTTTTATGGATATTTATGCAATATTTGTATGATACTTACAACAATCTCTTCAACCTCTGACACTGCTGTACATATCTCCACACGCTTAACAGTTCTTCTTGCGTAAACTCTCTTCCCTTCTCCATTCTGATTTCTAGCTTCTCCAGGAGTAGCATGATAGGCACACGCAGCCCGGATTTCAGCGTGATTTCATTTTGGTCTGCATTGGCAAAAGACTTGTCTAGTACCAGACAGGACACGGGTATCTAAACGTGATTTCAAATAAAGAAAATGTGTATGTGTATCACCAACGACCACAAACTGCATGTTTGCTTGAATGTCGCAAACGTTTAGGATCCCACTCTCATAGAAGTGAGCTGAACATTATTTTGTGGTCATTGATATTGCAAGGTGAATTCCTTAAAGTATATATTTCTAAGCTACTGTGTTATAGCTTAATCAAAAGAGACATGGTCATTTACAGACGTCAATTAATTGTTAATGGCAGACATTCGCATAATATCCTGCAACTTCTATTCTCTTCTTTTTATAATATATATATATATATATATATATAATATATATTACTTTATGTTTGATGCAATACAATAATTAAAAATATCGAAATAAATGTTATATCATGCAAATTTAAGATCGTCAAAGTGAGGTTTCCGGGTAGAAGTTAATTACATATATCGTTTGAGCATTTTATCATTCTAACCTTGTCATATTGTTCAATTTAAGGTATGTTGGTGACAACATGAACATGTATTGATATACAAATGTACCTTGTGTTTCGATGCAACGCCCAGAATTTGTAACGTAGAAGACACCAGAAGACACCAAATCAGATACTCTCTTTATAAAGTGTTCAGTTTTCTCTTCTTGTTCAAGCATGCACAGAACTGCGAACTTTTTTCCATCGTCTTTACTTTGCAGGTACTGAATAACTTTTTCGGCCGCAATCTTGTCAAGACCACATACAAAGCGATATACATATTGTAAGTCAAATGGATCTAATTGGTCCAGAAAACTGTGTACATTTTCAGTGCTGGTAGCAGACAAACGTTCTGCAACATAATATGCAGCATACCATTCGCAGAAAAGTTTGTGATAAAACCTCACCTCCTTTTTGTACTGAATATGACTTTTGTCACTTACTTCATCCATTATATCTAGAAATTCTTCTTCAACAAGGATGCCAATGCGAAAATACTGATCGTAAAATTCACATCCTTGTTGAATACAAAGTTTTTCTTTGTCCCAAACTATTTTCTGCTTTGCTCTACTCAACGCTTCAAAAGCAATTTTGTCAAGAGCCTTATGGTCGTTTTCTAACAATTCAAATTTCTGTACGTTTTCGTCTTTCATTTTAATTCTCATATGACTATGGAAGCAGGATATCATATAGCGAAAAAAGCTAGTTACTGAATTGAATGTTACCATCTTTTCATTTTCGTATGTTATGTGAGCAAACATGACAAAAAATAGAGGAACTTGACACAGGTCATCAAGAAGTGGGTTTTTCTGTAGTTTTCGCATTAACTTCTCAACTAATTTTTCATCTTCTCCGACAACAGCTTTTCGTATGTAGGTTCTGTGGGCTGCCTCATCAAAGCCTTGAAGCCGAACACGTTCAGTTCGTGGTGCAAAATCTTTCGGTAAGCACGATACCCTTGTTGTTAGAACTACTTTAATTCCCTGCAGCATGTTCTTATTCAAAATATGGAAGATGTCTGTTTCT
>JAIPMN010183070.1:0-15237 GCA_020650975.1 Apostichopus californicus
TTCCGCCGCCTATGTGTAGGCTGCATGAACAACTTATTTTATCTTAATAATACAGCAAAAAACTATTGAGAACTGTGATAAACAACATTTTCAAAGTGACAGTTGGGGATCTAAAAAGACCACTGAAAGCCTTCTGTAGCTGTATAACATGATACTAAATATTAGATATCTCTGCAAGCTAACCTGGCTTGAGATGTATGGTTTAAATAAGGTTTCACAAGTTTGCCCTGTTGACCCAACCACTGGCCTAGACATACCAAATAATAGATCTATCCATGCTTCGATTTGAGTTTTCACAATTTGACAATTTTTACCTAAATTACCTTTGACCTTCACCAAAAACAATAGGCCTCTTGTACTTTTGATGCATCTATGTACATACCAAATATGAGATCTGTCCAATAAAGCTTACTGTCATGAGAAACTGTGTTTACAAGCTAGGATCACAAACACAGTATTCCCACCAACGCACACGCACACATATGCCATCATGGGTGCAAAGTTTCAACATCATTGAAACCAAACATTAAAAATGAACTATTTTTTTCTTTTCTTATTGTCTTTGTACGGGGAGTCTGCTTCGTAAGAGCCTCGGCTTTCTCAGACCTCCTCCACTTGTCACATACCTTTCCTTCTATTATTGTGTAATATATTTTGAATGTGGAAAAAAATAAATGAAATGAAAAAAATAAATGAAACTCAGTCATAATGCCAAAGTCTGTGTACACCAGTAGTCCTGAGCTTAAACCCCAAATGATACGTTGAGGGACTAAATGTTGGTATAAATAGTCTAGGGTGTATGCAATTTTTAAGTAAATGAACTGCATGCGGGATGAGGCATTGAACCAGGCATGAATACTCAGTCAATCTTTTGAAGTGATAGCATGCTAAATTCCTGGGTACAACTTACATACCAAATAATAGATCAATATTCAAACTTTGTAGTGTGGTATTTTCTCAATTGTTGCATATGCGGTCTCCATGAAAAAAGTGATAGCTAAATTAACTAAACTGACATGAATATTGGACAACATGTACACTAAGTATTGACATCAAATAGGGAACTGCACTGTCAAAACTTCAACTTGCAATTTATGAAACCATTATCTGGACTTATTTATGTTCATTCTCTTGTCAGAAAGATGGCTTAAATTTGGCACAATTTGAGGATTGCAGAATGAGAACACCACAGCAGAGATGCTCCACTATATTGCAATTAGTACAGGACTGCAACTTTAAGGTCGACACAGGATACCATAATAACTTTGAGCTGCTGGTTCATGCTGACCATGGGATGCAGCGAGAAATGGCTTATATGGAAATAAGGAGCTCCCACAAGCATATATTGCAAACATCCCCAGTTGTCTTTAATATTCAGTAAGTATTGACTGTGAGATATATTTTAAATGCCTATGACCTGGAGTTAGTTTTCTAAAGTCTTCCCTGTATTATCCCCTAAGTCTGATCACCACACACTATACATAATATGAATTTATTGTAAGTTTCAACAGGAACAAAGATAATGAAAATTTGCTGTTTATTTTCAAGAAATGTAAACGATCTAAGGCAACGGCTAACAAAGTAATGTAAGAAAGACTTTCCACTCCCCACCAAGTCCACTGCCAAACCTTTTGTTTTACTTTGCTACTTCCACCATCATAGAATGTTATCAAAATTGAAATGACTTTATGTGTAGTCTTTGAAAACCAAATGTACTGTAAATCTGGCAGGCTGGAATGAATTGTAGGTAGGATTGTGAAGCAAAGACTTGAGTTGTTAACACACCATCACGTTTTAACCTTGATTATGATGTGTTTATTTGTACCTTTTGCAAGACACTTGCAACTATGTCAATATCAAAATGTGAGGCTTTAAAAAATATTTACATGGAATGTACTTCAGTGAAACTTTGACATATGATTGAAATGTTGTTTTGGTTTGTTGCAGGTTAACAGGAGCTGATGGAATTTCTCCACAAGAGAAGGAAGTACTGTCTTCAATAAAATCTGCAGACAGAAGAATATTTTTACTGAAGATCAAAACTTTCAATGAAAGGAACTTTAGGCTTTCGATTAAAATTGGACAAACAACTGTAGATACAATGAGGACTAGATTTATATGTCATTGCTTGGAGCCAGGTACGGTGCATTCTATGAGTTTGAATTTTTCTTTTTAGTTTCTGGACAGCTATATGGCATGCGTACAAATTAAAATTTGTTGATGAATTTTCTTCCTTCACAGCATCATAAAGTACATTATTAACAATCCGTTATAACAAATTCTTATGTTGCTGTATTGGAGAATAATTTTCGTTAGTGGAACAAAGAGTTTAATCCTATTCATTGCATTAACTATTATTCATGTAACTCCCTTACTTCACTGTATCAAATAATACATTGTTTCACCAATCCATTATTCCAGTTGTAATACCGCTGCCTGGGAGGGGAGACCAATGTCCTTCAATACTTCAGTTACCCAATAAATGCTAACTAGACGCTCAATAATGCTTCCCACAAAGGGGATGTTGGGTCTAGCAAACTTAAGTCTAGTGGACCCTCAATCTAATGGGCATCCCCCTTGTTGGTACTGCATGTGGTATCTTTTTGTTAGTGAAACTAAGAGTTTCATCCCAGTCATTACATTGAGGGATGCTCTTCATTAAACTCCCTTACTTCACTGCATCGTATTGGTAATCCATTATTCCAGTTGTAATGTTGCTAGTACTGTATTTGAGAATCCTTTTGTTAGTGAAACGATTACATTTAGGAGTACTCTCTAAGTCTCTACCTTCCCAACATCAAATAATAATATATTAACAATCCATTATCGTTTTTATATTTATGGTAGAGCTGTAGTCGAGTCCAATTAGCCAGAGTCCGAGCCAAGTCCGAGTCCACATGGTCTGAGCCAAATCCAAGACCCCTCAAGTCCAAGCCGACTCCAGATATTCAAATATGATCACCTTTGGTAAAAATTCTTGAACTGTTATTATAATTATGCACCCAGGAGGAAATTTACCTCATGCTATAATTTTTCCGGACCAGATAAGTGGCAGCAAGCTCTTCCTGATTCATAAATGTTCAGACCGGGCGCTCAACTTTCAAACCATGCAGGGAAAGGCAAAGTCATATTCAAACCGTGCCCACCGCCAGGCTTGCGAGAACCTTGCTCTATTAAAAGTGATATTCTAGTAACATTTAGGATTGCTCATTCATATTTTCAAAACATCATCATTGTCATGGTTGCTGCTTTTTCTGATGTCATCATCATTTGTGAATTATTGTTATTGTTGCCATGTTACACTTGCCAGTATCAATTTTGCTTATTGTTCTCTCAAAATTGCAGAATAGAAGGAAGAAATGTTAGCTAATAGTTATTATACCATATGTTCTTGGTTTCTAAATTGTTTACGCTGAGGTCGGTATGAACAGAAGTGTTTATAATAATTGTTCTTCCTGTTGAAGTATTTTATGAATCATTTCATAAATTTTATTTGTTGGTTTCATTGAGGGTCAAAGTCTACTCAAGGTCAGTAGAGTAACATAGAGCATCTAACTCAACAAGGAAAAGTTGGTAGTCATATGTAGTGCATATAGGTTTCTGACATTGAGTACTATTCTATATATTTGTTCAGTATAGGAGAAGCCCATGTGAGGTAACTAGATATCTGAAACTGAAAGCCCTGTTAACATGATAATTCAATATTGGAATGATGAATGGAAGTGTGTTTGCAGGTGTATCATGTACTGAGTTCACGCTAATGCTTTAAGCCAAGTCAAAGGTTATTTGAGGCCAATATAGGTAAAAATCTGAAAACCTTGAAAGATAGGCTTGTACTCGTTCATGATCCCATACTATCTGACTAGTAGCTGCTTTAATAGCTGAATCTTAGGGCAATTAATATATTTACCAGAACAAGTAATGTACCTCAAAAGATTTCTTAAGCTCTTTTGAGCCCAATTCAATATTGCAGTGTATTAACTTCATCATTCTTTTATCAACTTTTCTCCAAATTGCTAGTTTCTTGTTCTGGCATATAAACCTTTGTCATATCATGTTGCATAAGTGCTGTAACTGGTTTACAAGCTTGCAAAAGTCTTAAAAGGAGGATTGGGTGTTGGGATAAATAGTTCAAAATAATATTAACAAAATTGTACCATAGTTTGTTTTTCTTTTTTTCCCATATGTTGCCACTGCTTGAATAAGACTAGTTGATAGGACTTTTTGTGAGCTCCACATTTGACAACAAGGTACAGTAGACTTCAATTGCATCTTGTTGGCAACATCCTAGGAAAGTTTCAATAAATACAGATGTTTCTATAAAAATGGGGAATCTGATGAACATTCCAATACTGCAAGTCTTTATTGGACCAATTCTGCTATCGTTACATAGGTTCTTCATAAAATGCCAGTTAAAGAACTTTATTACTTTCTTGGGAAGGTGAATTTTATTGTCAAATATAACATCTGTCAATTATTTAGTTTCTCTCCCTGTCCAACCCCCCCCCCCCTCCTCTCCATTTATCCCGAGTAGTTTACAGAAACTGGGACAAAACATTTTTTTGTGGAAATAAGGTTAAATAATGTTGTTTGAGGTATTGAGCATTTATCTATATGTCCCTTTCGAATCTAGATAAGAGGAAGTAGCAAACAATGCAAGGAAAACATGAAGTTCAAATGGATGCTTTAATTGCTTTTACCCAAAACATTGCTAAATTCATTGATAAATATAGTCCACTTCAAATTCATTACCGTTATAAAATTGCAAAAGAGATATGATATTGATGTACTTTCTGAATTTAGACCATTGCAGGTGAACAAGTTTAACATTGGTTTTGAGTTTGACTGTATGTAGAAAATACCGGTTACATAAGGAACCTCAGATACAGTGTCGTGTAAACACATATCACTGCTAGGAGCTGTTTAACAAACAGCAAAAGAAAAACTTATTACTTGACTATCAAGAGATTTGCAGAACTCCACTCCCTCAACAATATTTACAGTGGTGCAGACTTCAAAGCAGTGCAAGGGCAACAACTGCATATCACTTTAAGAAATTTCCAAGTGCTTTCATTTCTAGCATTTGCATATGTTAAAAAGAAAAATGACAAATTAAAAGGTGTGGTCTTTTCAACATGTAACCACATCCTCCCCCCCCCCCTCCACCATCAAAAAAGTACAGCAGTAACCCTTTCTGTACATGTGCAATATATATATATATGGGACAGAGCCTTATTCATGATTTGACCAAGCCCTTTATCCATTTGATTAGCACAGGTTATGTCAGTGATATTCAGTGGTATTCACATCAATGCTTAGAACATGTGTCTCAGGGTAAATTTTCTAGCTGATAGCATGAACGTTAAGGAGCTGAAGTTGTAGAGGTTGCTTTGGTTATATGTTTTTGAAAGTTACATGAAATTTCATATTGATTTTTTATGAAAGTATTTGCATTTATCGGTAATAAACAGAAAGAAGATTTCTGCTATAGTGTCTTATCTCTGCCTCTTATGTTAAAATTGTGTTCATTGGTTGATCCTTGTACTTCGAACATATTGCTCCTTAACTCATCAAACCCATATTCGATCTGAAGATGCTAATTCAGACACCTTACTGTTATGACTTGCCTGGTGAGAAATAGGGTTTTCCTTTGATGCAAAATTCTAGTTATCGCTATTGTTGACAAACATGACTAGCTTTGGTTGAAGTATGAATTTCATTCATCATACTAAACTTTCGCTCACACTTTTTCTATGTATGGGACCAAAAAGAACTTTTAATTTGGAAATGGCAGTATGGTTCGTGCAAGCACCATGGGGAATATATTAAATTAAACAATGCTATACTTTTTTTCTTCTTCATAAGGGTTGCTAACTTTGACCTGTGCTAACATTAAACGTTCTAGGAACTCCCTAAATAATAGGGGTAGTATGATAAACTACTGTAGGTTAGGGCAACATAGATGCACAGGTTTGAGAGATTTGTTTAACCCATCTCCCTGTTGTCTGATATGAGATTAATGTGGCACCTCATTGCCAACAGTGTAAATTTGAATATACCTACTGCATGTTCTAGCAAGTTCTCGACCATTATTGATGAATTTGCATCTGGATGAATTTGCACTGGATGAATTTGCATCATGCCAACTATGTAAGAAGCCATCTCTTTAAATCTTGCAAGGCTGGTCTATAGAGATTCAGCTAATTTAATACAAAGCCTTGTAGAACCAGGGATGTGTTATCTAGAGATGGATATACAACGAAAAAAGCTAAGACTTTAAGCCGATCGATGAAGAATTCAAATACTGTGTAATCCTATCCTACTTCAAAGGTGTGATCGACAGGTTTCCTAGTAAAATTACTGGTCCTTTCAGATTTGCAACTTCATCTTGAGTACTTCTTTGTGGTCACATAGTAGCTTGAAACAATTGAAAGTTGGAGACAGTACTTTGAAGATATGTGCTTTCGGCACCATGTACCCAGTGGCTTAGCCACGGGGGGGGGGGGCGTGGGGGGGGGGCGACAGCCCCCATGTGCTCGACTGTTCGGGCAAACTTTGCTTTTGTTTCTCTTTTTTAAATGGACGGTGACGTCACAATAGAAAGGTGGTTTCCAGGTACTGGAATGCCAAAGAAGATGTTAAAAGGTCAAGAAAGGAGACAAGTACTATCGCTGAGAACTACCAGCCAATCAGTCTATCACCCTAATAATATTTCAGACGCAATCTTTGATGTCAGTTTGACATATAGTTCGGTCATTTCAGTATGTTACTTGGCTAAAAGCCCAGTCAATCTTTCCTTATTTTCCACGCGCAATTTGCAGATTTGTCGAAAAATGTCAATGCCGGTGTCAAACTCACAAAAGATATGTCAAGATAGTTCAAAGTAACTTACCAGATTGTGTTTTTTTTCCATTTCTCTAAACTAATTTGATGACCATATCAAGACATGGGGATCTCAAAATAAAGGATGTTGGGAAAACTCTAGAGCAGCTAACAAGGCCTGGGAAGTGTCATTTCCAACGATCTAGGAGGCCTTTTTCGCTGAAAATTTCCCGTACGCTGAGCGCCAACCCATGGTGGCGCTCCACTCAGATAGTAACAAGACGCCATCCCAGGAAATGGTCAAGCCCCCCCCCCCCCCAGCGCCCACCCCCACTGAAACAATCCTGGCTACGTCACTGCATGTACCACAGTTTTATCTGATATCAAAGTGAAAGCAGCTTTCCACAAGAATAAAGAAAGCATATCTTGTAACACTTAACTCAATCCCCACGCAAACAAGACTACCTACGCATAGTTTTCATTGAAGATTCCAATAATTCCTGCAATTTCCTACCAATGACATTAGAAACAAAGACTGATATGAGATTAGTGTGGCATATACCTACTGACGACTGAAAACAGTATTACAGTGCATGTTCTAGCCTTTTGACATCGTATGAATCTAGCAGACAACGTACAGGTACCGTCTGGTACCATAATCCGTTTTGAGTGCTATTTAGGTATTTGTATTGGACCAAAAACGGTATTAATGTCGGCACGAACCAAACGTTAAAGAAAGCTCAAATGTTGTTTGTCCATCTCTAACATCCCTGGTGGAACCATGGAAATATTTGAACATTGTCAGCACTGCGGCAAGGCCCCCAGACATTTTGATATGTTACCATTACAGTTAACATATTGGGTAAAGCCTGTTCAGGGAATGATGATAAGCAGCCCCTCCACTTTTATGATTTGACAAAATACTATACACTCAAAGCCAGACTTTTAAAGCAAAGATAATATGGCTCAGGAACTAATGGTATACTGATAGTATATGTGAATATTGCATGAATTGCACCAGAACATAATTTTAGTAATGTATAAAAGCATGTGCAGGAGCAACTGTTCACTGTATGCTTAATTTTTTTCACTGCTCAGAGGAATACTGCTACAAACAGTCAAACAACAAACAATTTTTCTTTTATAAAGGAGAAATTTGGAGATGATCAGGAATACAACAGAACGTGTCCCTTTCTGTACCTTACTGTACAGTATACTGTGTTGCTGACCCAAAACATAAACAGATATATAGGCAGTGAATGTGATTGCTTAAAATTCATCAAAAATTGTTGATGATTTGTTTTTTTAAACTTCTACCCAGAAATTTGGCTTATTACCAAACACATACAGTAGTGGAGATTAGCATGATATTAAAAAACGAGACATAATACAAATTGTACAATCATATTCAAGCAGATGATTGCATTTTTAAACCCCAGTTTATATTTTCCAAAAGATTTATTTCACATAAACCAGGATATCTGCACTATTTCATGACCTCAATTTACTGACCTATCTCATACATGAGAAACATTCTGGGAACTAACTTATACCTCAGGTATTTATCTTACCAGTATAGGCTGTATCTAACACCGTAACCAATGCAAATTACCACAATATCATGGAGTTTCCATGCTTGGAGGGACAAAATTATACACAATACCCCTGGATTGCACAATTCTATACCTTTAATTACACTTTTTTTGGTTTTACAGTATGTTTCATTGGGCTGCACTAGAAGGTTTCCATGACATTGGTGCTAGTTGCATGTGCCTTTGCTGTATTCACTCCCCTCAATTTTGAGGGGAAATAAATTAATTTTGTTTAAAGAGTAAACTGGTTCTTGGTGTAATAAAAGACCACAAGCTTGCAGTTATTAAGTCAGGCCTAATTTTGTAAACTTTTCACATAGCATAGCCCCTGAACCCACTTGTAGATTTGTGAACTGTGGTTCAGAAACAATGCAGTGTACCCCTGAAGATTTTGAGGGATAACAGTTTGAAAGATTTTTATAATAGTAATCTGCTTAACAAATGCCCCTAGTCCTGCACAAGTATCTGTGTGGTGGTTGTTGAAAATTACTGTACTATGGCTTGCTGATCTTGCTTGGAATACAAAATTAAAACATCTTAAAACATGAGAAATGCATTTAAGAACAGTTAAAGCAAGGTAAGGCAGCAAGATATCCAGTAACCTCAACACTTTGGCCACTTAAGCACCAGGACCACTTCATTTGTATAACGAGTTCCATGTTCTTGACAAGCAGCTGCAAATGTTCCCTAATACTTACAAAAACATGTGGTGCCACAATGTGACCAAACTAAAACATTGCAAGAAGTACATTGCAAAAGGATGAGTCCATTTATACAGTTATATATGTAGAAGACTTCCCATGAAGACTGGTTCTCTTGGTCCTGTCTGCTTGAAGCTTATAATAGTAATTTCCTCTTTCTTTTATATGGTGTAACAGTGTAACATATCCTGGAACTAGTTAGCTTTCTGTTACTGCTCTGCATTTATGTAAAGCAAATACTATAACACTATACCAATCCAACAACTATTCCCAGCAACTTCCTAACTCCATTGAAAGTTGTGCTGTGTCTTAGAGGATACACACGAGATGTGTGAATCTACTTCGCGATTTACAGGACATACTATGGCTTTGCTTGGCATCGGCTTCTATGCAAGCTTTTTATTGATAAGCCCAACAAGGAGCTATTATACCACTATGTACAGCATGATGAAAAGCTTGGTTGATGATTGTATTCACCCACTATAAAATTTGTGATAGTCTTGCCTGGCATTTCTTATTAGAGCATACCCTTTGCTGTATCAGCATGTAGATCTATCCATCTGTTGGTACAAAAAGAAAAGCTTTCTCTTAAAGTGGCCATGACACGAAAATTTCAACGTCCTGTTTTTTTTGGGATCCATCTAAGCATGCTCTCTAGAACATATATCAACCATTCTGCCAGTTACAAATTTGATTTTTCCCTTCGAAAATTGAGATTTAATTTACCCTCTTCGGGCTTGAAAAGTTCGTACGCCTGAAAATTTTCCTAATCTAATGACGTCATGTGACGTCATGTTATGAACACGATTTGGCTCTCGCTGATTCCTCCGAACACATAACATACTTACAGTACGACAAGTGTTCATAAATACACAAAACAATCGATAACAAGTCGGCGCGAAATCAGATCGAAATTTCCCGTGGAATGTCAGATTTAGAACCAAATGCGGCAACCGAAGTTCAAAGTGATAGTGGTTCTTCACCAGGCAGTGAAATTGGGCTATAATTAGAGTGCACTTTCTCATATTTGAAGCAGAGAGTGAAGGCGATGATCATGCCAATATTGAACCGAACGTTGAGGGTGGACCTGAGGTGTTAGAACCGTATCAGTTCGAGCCTGTTAAACAAGTCGAAATTGAAGCTCCACAAAATATCGAAGAAGAAACCCGTTCGGAACTATTGCAAGGAACATACAACGTGGTAAGAATTTATTAACGAAGCATTTAAAAACAAAATCCAGTCCATTTTGTGCATGTGTTGTTAGAATTCGCGGAACTCCCTAAACCGTATTGTGCGTTGTGTTACGGTGACTTACAACCCATATGTACAGTGTGTTGGCTATGTATTCCAACATGTACAGTATGGTGCTTAGTACTACTATATAGTAGTAGTACTAGTAGGGTTGGTTGCAGACTGAAAGTTTGGCTCGGGGATGTAAGTTGCATTATGCAGCCATGCTAGGTAGGCATATGTGTTATTTCATACTCATTATTACTAGGCTAGTACTTTGGCCTGGAGTTTTGCAAATCAATTGTCTGAAACAAAAGAATGGTTACATTAGTTGTGAATTTACACCTTCCATGTTTCATAACAAATGTAACCATAACTGTACATTGTATCCCTGCTTGTTATTGTGGACATTATGGGCCAACATTAATACAATTTGAACTTTCCTAATTTTTTTCCAGGCAGTACAGATACATAGCCTACGGTCTACAGGTTCAATGGTACTGGGGGTTCCTAGCAAGACACGTCAGGATTGTGCTACCATCATGTGCAGTCCAAAGGATCAGAAGTGAGTTTCCAGCCAATGGTCATTACACTAGATTCAAGTTGCCAGGAGAAAACTCATTGTATAGGAACCCCTCCAGAAACACCGTTTCTATTCTACGATTGTGTTGGATTATCAATTCGTCAGGGTTCCCGCAGTGATGATATATTGAAATTCAAGACTTTTAATTAAGGATGAAATGGGTTTTTTTCCAGACCCAACATCAACAATGAAAGAAAAGGCATTTTTTGAAGCATTTGGACACAAGTTTTGGCGTGACCGTGATGTCATATAATATGTGCATAAGGGAACGGGCATTGACCTTTTTAGGAGCATTTACCTCCCAGACATGTTTGCTTTGTACCTTAATCTGGAAGCCAATATATCCATATCACCAATGATATTTGGCAAAAAGTCATAATAAAGACCAATGGAGGCAGCAGAACTCTTGAATGTTTAGACTTTGTTTCTTCAGCAGCAGGTGGTTTGTTTAACAATCTATCTTCAGAAACTCAGCAGTACACCCTGTTAATGGTCTTCGATTGTTTTAATGCGTGTGATGCTGTGTTTCACGTTGCGCGTCAGTGTTGTACGTATCGTCGTGCGTGGGTAACATTGTTCCATGCGATTTGCGTTGTGCAGTGTTTCTTGGTTTAAATTACGCTTTATTCTATTTGCTTCTGGTTTATTCTAATTAATTTTTTTAACTACCTATTTTGACCCATCAACCCACTCCCTCCCCAACAAAAAATTGGTTTTCCTGGAATACGAATAAGAAAGTATTGCCATAACTAACTGACCCAGCATATTCCAGAAATAAATTGGGGCACTGAGATTTTTCACAAGAAGATGTAACCCATCCCTTCTGAAGCTAACCTCATAGCTTATAACTACACAATAGGGCAATGCAGGGGGTGTTAATTTAGATGATACAGCAAAATATCTTCGTCTATGGTGACTTCAGTGTAGTAACGCTAATAATAGTAGTACTAGTGCTCGGCCGCGCTCCCTCCAAAGGCTCGCCACTTGCCCCACTGGAGGTTTCCTGTTCCCCGATCTGGTCTTCGGAGTTTTTAATGTGGATGATTTGACAGAAGAACGACTCGTTTATGTCGACCCGTTAAAGCCCATTTGTTTTATTTTATAAGAAAGGAGGGGTCGTAGTCTGCTTCCGTGAAGTGTTCGCTACATACGGAGCTGTATACTGGCTAGGCCCAGTGAAATCGGCGCTGGTGTTCTGCACTAACTTGGTCATAATCGCCGTGTTTTTTTCGTCCTTCGGCCATCGATGAAGGCTAATTGCATGGGTTATGACATTACTGCAGCCCCCAACAACACAGCGGAAAGGCATTTCTCTCGGATATTTAACAACATGTTGTAAACAAAACTGACGATATAGCGTAATACATTGGTTGTTCTCATAGTGTAAATGTGCGTGTATGTGTGACGGTATGATCGTCGCGCATCCGGTACGTGTCTGGGCTTGGCACTTGTGTATTCCTAACATGACGTCATCATTCTCTTGTTTTGAAATCGCATTCTGAGAGATCTGTTTTCGGATGCGAATATTAAAACGTTAATTTCTAATTAGTCCTTGAGTTTTTGAAGGTGATGAGAATAGTTTTGAACATAGATTTTCTCATAGATTCAGAGGAAGTTACTCTCGATTAGTTGGATTTTTCGTGTCATGGCCTCTTTAAAGATATGCTGATTTGGTCCCAATTATAGCACGCTATAGCTTGGAAAGTTTTGCGATTACCAAATAGACATCACATGACCTCACACTCTACAAATGAAGAAAACAATGGAATGCTTTACAAAACTAAATCTCCTGTAAATCAGCCACTATTTTAATCATCTCACAACCTTTCATATATATACTATTTTGACTGTCAATTTCAATTTCGTTTATCCATCCCATTTTGGGCCCAATAATTCTTGATTCAACTTGCCTTGTATACAACATTGAACATTTTATGTATGCAGCCATGTATTCAATTGAAGCTGAAACAGCTCCTTACCATAGCAAGTGCTATTTAAAGTTGCAAGTCATTAAAGCTTTAACAATTGTTCAAAATTTAAAATACACATGTAAATTTATAAGTGGACCTAAACTGACAATTTGATGTTGTCCTGCATTGACCTTTAAGAGTGAAACATCAGTGAGTGGATATAGCTCTAGTGTAGTTAAATACTATGGAGATAGAGGGGAAAAATACCACCACATTAACCAGATCATACAAAAAGTTTCCATCCCTTCTGGTTGTTTCTTTCTTCATTCCATAACTTTGGAATACATTACCTCAGATGTTACTCGTATTTGAGATAATAGAGTCCTATGGTATCAAGTTTATGCGATGTCAAACCTACAGAATATTAACTTACTTTTGGGTTAATTCAGAAAATATCTTCCATTTTGCTGTCGATGATGCAGTAGGTCACCACATCAGTCTGTCACAGGCGGCATCTGTGCTCTAGCTATGATTGCTACCTTCCAACATTGACGTTTTCACTGCATGGCAGCTACATCGTACAGTGTTATTCCCTTGAATAGTGGGCTGTTGTCATTCATCTTGAGAATGTTGATCGTCAAATTTGTCTGAGAAAACATTAACAGTGCCAATCAAATAATACAAAATTGTCAGAGTGTAGATGTGCATTATTTCGATTTTTATTGTACACTTCTCTCCAATATATTTTGGGCCAATACAGAGCTCAGATCTTTAACACTGAATATTGCACATTTAGTCAACTTGGTATTACTTATGGATCTAAATAGACTCAACACAATGGCTTATATGCAAGGGAGGGGATAGAAGGCTTTATCAAATGTTTGTGATATGTAGATTTTTGGAGGATGTTAACTTTTAATTAGGTGCACTCTGCTTTTGTAACAGTTACATATGGAGCTGTACTGACTCAATAACCTTTTGGACGCAGGGCATTGTTATTCTGTACAAATTTTGGCAAGTTATAAATAAGACACAAAAGAAACACAATGCATCACTTGAGAGACTTATAGTAAAGGTATTCTGTTATTGGCCCAAATTTGATGCTGGATTTTCAAATATTATATCCTTTAACTGTTTTCATTGATACCCTCACTGGTATATTCAGATCAGACATCTTACAGTACAGTGGTGTTTAGAATGTCTGAGAAAAATTTGGAGAGTAAAGACTTCCAGGAACTTTTTAAAGTTCTAGCAATAATAACATGTCTAATTCAATACAGGCTACTTGTAAGTTACATTTGCATGGTGACTTCAGTCTCTAATTCTAGGCATTGCTACTGTACACTCAGTACAGTATCTGGTCATGATATAGGGCACATGTAACATTATTTTCCAGGAAAATCTAAGGCGGCCTGACTTTAGAATCCGTACCATATGAATGGTCTTGGTCTTGGTCTTGGTGTGGTACTGCACAAATCGCCCCTGATGTGGCTGTTGACGTGCAGTCCTTCAAGTTTGCTAATGGTGCTGCTGACTTTCCAGCATGAATGACTTTCCAGCAATGGTTAAGCTGACCTACTTGTGAAATCTCATATCTTAGGCAGTTGGTATTAATTTGTAGCTCTAACTGCAGACCAGTTTACCCTAGACCCAATGCTAAAATAGTGTTAGGCCTTGGCCTATGGCCCTAAGCTATAGCCGAACGTAGGCCTAGCAAGTTTTAGGCTAGAAGCTAGTCTATACTATTGGAATTTGGGAATGAACAAATTACGTGAAGCTGTATGCAACAACGTTGCAGTTATCAATATCACCAACTTTAATGACTAGTCTCATGGACCTTACCTGAAGTTGCTGGTTAGACGTTTTTGTGTTAACTGTACTTTTTAAGAAAAAGTCACCAAGGAAAGAACCTGGGCACGAAAACCAAACTACTGAACGACTCATCCGCTCTCAAGCCCAGTCCCCTTGCATCGAGAGGGAACAGATAATACACATAATCTTAGTCGTAACTGTTAACGGTTGGGTTGAATGCACGTACCAACGCAATGCATGAAGCCTACTGGGATGCTGTAGCAGTAAGCCCATAGCGTATATACAGTGTATAGTAGAGCTACTGCGGTTGTCAAAAAAACTACGGATGCATGTACGTCAAGTAAACTTATATACCAACTGGGGGATATACATTGAGAGCAAGAATTAGGTTAACCGAAAGGGTTATACCAATTGAATATTTCCTTGCCAAATGGCCCAAAAAGTAAGTAGCAACTTATAACGACTGATGTGCAGTCCCAGTATCATAATGTATCATGATGTTAAATTTCAAGTTGATCCAAACATTTTACCCCAGGTAAACCTAAACACCAACTTCGAGAAGTAAACGTATATACCAATCCAGTGCT
>JAIPMN010183088.1:0-11006 GCA_020650975.1 Apostichopus californicus
TATTTATATATATATATTTACCTGGATTGTACATTAGATAGACATTACGTGTGTAAAAACGCAACATAAGATGGACAGTTACTTTAGCCGGACAAGTTTTTGTCCGCCTTAAGTTCCGACCCTCCGTTTGGATCAGGGCGGCACTTTCTGAGCAACGGAATAGTACTGGATAATAGTTAACAGACCCCTCTTCGTAACATCTTGTTCGGGCTAGGATCTTTGCTTTCCCTGTATATTTTTTTTATGTATACAAAACAGGGTATTGTAAAAGCTATATATCATGCTTCGTAAAAAAAAGAACATTAAATGGACTTCCCTATTTTTTATGATTTCACTAATAAACACAATACATATCTGTATTGCTTTGGTGGTTTTAAACTTCTTTTCATTAACCTCAAAAGATTTGTTGGTAAAATTAGGGATTGGTTCCCGAATTTTGAATATAAAAGAGATATACTAAAAATCTTGTTTAAAAATGAATTTAAAAAGTATTTACTCTCGACACACTAGATCGCATGCGCAAAGTTACGCAAGCCGGCACAGACGCATGCCCGCCAGTGATATGTGTTTGGGTTCGTGAATGTAGATTACATGGTACAAGGTTGAAACTTTGTCACAATAGTACTGGTGTAGGGGTACCTTCGGGGTGTTCAGGAATTTTGGGTTCAAGGTTTCACATGGGCCCTAGGGCCCACTTTGTCTCTCCTCTTACAGATTACATGGTACAATTTTGAAACTTTGTCACAATAGTACTGAAGTGGAGGTACCTTTGAGGTGTTCAGGCAAAGTGAGCCTTAAAATTTGAGATCAAGGGTCACCTTTGGGCCACGAGGGCCCTATTTGGGCCCATTTTGTGGACATGCTAAATGTATCTCCTCCTACAGATTACATGGTACAAGGTTGAAACTTTGTCACAATTCTACAGGGGCAGAGGTACCGTCGGGGTGTTCAGGAATTTTAGGTCAAAGGTCCCACATAGGTCCCAGGGCCCACTTTGTGAAATCATGCTAAGTGTATCTCCTACAGATTACATGTTGGGTACAATGTTGAAACTTTGTCACAATAGTACTGATGTAGGGGTACTTTTGAGGTGTTCATGCATTTTGGGTCTAAGGTCCCAGAGGGGCCCTAGGGCCCACTTTGTATGTATCTCCTCCTACAGGTTACATGGTAAAATGTTGAAACTCTGTCACAATAGTACTTGGGTAGGGCTACCTTTGGGGTGGTCAAAAATTTTGGGTTCAAGGTTCCACATGGGCCCTAGGGCCCACTTTATGAAATCACACTAAATGTATCTCCTACAGATTACATGGTATAATGTTGAAACTTTGCCACAATAGTACTGAGGTAGGGGTACCTTCGGGGTGTTCAGGAATTTTCGGTCCAAGATCATACTAAATGTATCTCCTCTTACAGATTACATGGTACAAGGTTGAAACTTTGTCACGGGCCCATGTTGTGAAAACATGCAAAATGTATCTCCTCCTACAGATTACATGGTACAAGGTTGAAACTTTTGTTTGGGTTTACCTTAATTGTTGCCTTATAGCCTAACTCCTCATACAACTAATACACTAGTATATTTTTCTCTTATTTTTGCTGTTGACCAAATTTATTTTAAAGCATTATGGGGGCAAATGGATTGAACATATATTTTACCCAGTTTGAGCAGGGAGTTGTTCCCTGGTTTGAGCTTCTGCACCATTGGTGCTGTAGTTTAGTTCTAAAAGTCTTGAAGTTTTATTTGTACTTTATTTGTACTGTTGAAACGTATTATGAATGTTGAAACTCAAATAAAGCTACTTTTACCAGGAAGCTGATTTGTTTCTGTTCCATTGAATTCTGGTTTAAAATGAGTTGCAGGAAAAACTGCTGACTGACATTCTATTCTGTCAGACTGGAGACAGGTTGAGTTAGGATGCCTGTTTAATGGAGCCTTTACTCATCTTTTGAGTCACCTTGTTCGTTCAGCAAGTATAGCCTGTGTCAGCCAATCCCAATGCTACACCACTAGCTGGCTTTGGCTGGACTTGGGCACAGAATCCTCCTACAAGTTGTTGTTTAGAAAGCAGAGTTCAATGGTCATCTAAGTAGGTAGGTTTAACGACACACCAACACATCTGTGTTATATAGTGTCTCCATGTTAAAACAGTCACAAGTCCCTTTTAGTCGCTGTTTACAACAGGCAGGGAATACCCTGTTTTTTTCTACAGTTCTAAACTGGCAGGGGGTAATGGTTACCTGGGGTCATTTTTGAAAAACCAAACAATTTTTTTCAGAAATTCTTTTTACAAAGAAACATTATGGATGGTGAAAAAAGCTAGAAGTAGTATCCATTGTTTCTTAAAATTCCAGTTATGTGGTCATCGATTTACATGAAAAGTTGCATTGAACAATATCTGAAACTTTCTAGTATGTGGTGCCCCCTGCAGGACGGAGAAGGGTTCATGGGTATTCCCCGCTTGTCTAAAGATGCAACTAAAGGGGAGGACTTGAATCGTCCTACAACTCAAAGACACTATGTAACACATACGTGTTGATGTGTTGTTATGAATTGTGTAACAGTTTTGATATGTGGCCTAGTGGTAGAGCATCCACCTAATAACCCAGACCGCTAGAGCTTGATCCCCAGATTTTACTCTCACCAAAGACCAAAAAATTGGCGCCTACACCTTTTAGTTGGTGGTATGGCGACAGATTTGAAAATACAAGTTGTAGTGCCCAACAACTGGAAAAAAAGATGTGGTCACTGGTAGTTTAACATTGCTCGAGACTGGATTTTTTTTCAATCCGATCTGCCCTGCAATCGTTTTTAAAAACCGCTGGATATCAATGCTTTTTGTCGTCAGTAAAGGTTGTGCATGGCATCTAATGTGGTAGAATCTAAATAGTACAGCAGTCGCCAATCGTCCAGGGGATTTTTGTTGATGTGTCGTTAAACAGTATCTAACCAGAAGTTAACCGTTTTGCCAAAGAGTAATAGAAATCTTGGGATTGTGCTTCGCGTTAGAGTAGGGATAACACCCAAGCAGCCTCAAAGTGGCCACTAGCGCGTCTGGAAAGACCTTGTCTTTTCTTGAAAGGAAGGATTTTCGCCGTTTTTGATATCCCACGGTTGCGGCGAAGTCGTTCCAGATGCGTTGAGCCTGTAGCGTGGTATCTGGGTCCTCAGTGTATCCGCATTCAATGGTCGAATAAGCGGCTTACGGACGTCCGAGGCCCATTACGCGCCTGAGAGAGCGGGCAGCTACGCCAGTTTCCAGCTCCGGGTGGTCCCGCGAGGTGGTACTGCGCAGTACATAGCAGTAACGCATTTGGAAAGACTGTCGATTCTGGATCTGAGCTTGAAAGGAGGTTTTTTTTACATCCCACTGTCTCGACAAAGTCGTTCCAGACGCGTTCACTGCTACTTTGCAGCAAAAAAACAGTTTGTTCCAAAACACTTTGGATGGGTTGATTGTTTGATACTACATTCCTCTCTCATTTGGGTTGGTAACCTTTGTTGTACTGGTATATCACTATTCCCCCTCGTCTATTTCGACTGTATAAGTAGGCCAAGTTAAAGCATCTGACGAGTATTCCCTCGAGTGTCCATAAGTAAAATTCCCAGGCGCGCGATTTTTTTTGCATAAACCAATAGACCAATCGAATTAATTGAAATCACACAACGCACCTAATTCCAAAACTCTAACATCACGATGTTTTTACTAACCCTGACGCCAGATTATGAAAAGACATGTCCAGTATCCCTGGGGACCAGAGCCTAACCTATTCTAAACCCAAACCAGAATTTTGAGACAATTTTCAAAATTCTTGAAAAGTCCAAATTGGCATATTAAAGTAAAAATAGAAATGTACCAAAGACTTTAAAACTGGAATCTAGTACCGCTGTGTGTTCTCCATCTAAGATGCAAATTAGCGGAAACCAAGTTCCCAAAACTGGAGGAGAAGGCCGCTCGAGAAAGTGTAGGCGAAACCCTGAAGCAAGCCTACGGTGGGCCGGCGGCGGCTAAGCAGCGGCATGTCGGCATCGGTAATGTGTAGGCATGCCGAGGGTGGGCCACCGTCGGATAATGAGCGGCAACTGCATCTCGTCGTCGTTTGCCGATAGCGGTCCGCTCTAGCCCGACGGACAAATTTGCGCCGGGCTGCCGGCGGCTGCCACCGGTTACCGCCTTCGGCCCACCGGCGGTGCCGATGGCGGAGCGCCATCGGACCGCCGTAGGCTTGCTATCATGTAACTGACCAAACAAAGTAGATCTCTAAGCACGGGAAGAACTTGTTATACTGTTCAACTAAAGGGGACGTCTTGTATACTGTGTTAAAACTTGAAAGACACTATTTAACACGTATGTGTGGATGGCGTCGTTAAAAAAAAAACCTGCCAACCTGTTTAATTTCACTCTATAGCACAGGTTTGTTGGTGTCTTCAGTACAAGTCCCCCAGTGGGCTGGGGGTTGTAGAATATGCCCACGGTATTTCCCGCCTGTCGTAAGAGGCGACTAAAGGGGAAGACTTGGAATCATATTAGAACTTGAAAGATATATATAACAAGCATGTGTTGGTGTCATTGGGCTTTGCCTGCCTGCCTACCTACCTACCTATCTCAGTACAAGTCCTCCCTTTCAGTCGTCTCCTTTGGCATGTCACCTTTTTTACACAAATCATGAGACAGGCGTCTTTTTCGTAGGGCTGGTAATTTAACGGTGCCATTTTCACGCCAATCCGACCTTGTTTGGCGAAGATATGGCTCCCAAAGTTTAGCCAGGTGCGCATTTTGCAAACATTCTCAATTAAAAGGCCCACTTCTGAAGGCCCATTACTCGGTATAGGGGAGGCCTATACGGCCGAAATATGGACGTATAGCCCCATTTGAGGACTTCAATTACCAGTTTTGTATTTCTTGATGGCTGGTGCCGTTTGGACGCAGGGCGAAAAGCCGCGAGGTCACTTTTTCAACTTAGGAGGTGCGTATTGCGCACTACCAATTATGCGTTATTTTAAACTTGAAACGCCCATAACTTGGCAACGGTGGGTCTGATCGGTCCCTTCAAACCTACCCAATGTCCAGTCAGCACAATTTGACCGGGGAAAATGCCTTTTTCAGGTAAACCGACAACGAGAATCACGGAAGTGACCGCATTTTTTTTGTTTATCTGACCCCTGTAAGAGGTCCTAATTAGGAGGTCAAATAGTGTTTAAATGGATTGTTTTGTGTCACAAAATATAGGCCTAAAGGACGGCGAATATGAATAGGGGGGTAAAGCGATTGTGAATAAATGATCTTGCAATACTATATTTTAAAAAAATGCTGGATTGTCATTTAATATACTCTGAATGTTCACTTATTTTTACCCTCAAGTCGTCCCCGTTTTCTCGTTGTGGCGAATGTGCACTCTTTGGCGAAATTGAGTTAAATATTGTTCTTACCTATTTCGAGGGTGAAGAATCGGTTGAGCCGAGTTAGAAGTTTTAAAACTGTCTATTTTTTGACTCATTTTTGACGAATGTCCACCTAAGACCCACTCTCGTTTTTACATACTGACGAATACTTAGGTCATCATTTGTCTTAGGTCCATGCATTTTTGCATATCGACGAATATTACCCTTTGGAACAAGCCGCACATAACAACCATGTCATACTAACTTGAGAACCAACTAACTGCCATTTGAAAACACCCAGGATTATGGGAAGGTAATATCTTTATTATTTCCACCTCGTCTTTTAATTGATTAATGCAGCATTTCATACACGATAGCATAACTGGTGAAAACAGAATGAGGTGTGGGTCAACAATAATATACCTGAATAGTAGCCTAGTGTTATGATTGCAGTACATTCTATGCTTGTATCTGTTGCGCGAGTAGCTATAGACAGTAGACTAGAGTAACGCTATTTATCTCTACTGAATCGGTGTAACAGTGTCGGTACATTTAATTAGAGCTATGTGTAAATGAGGAAACAGGTGGTGTAAGACACTGACGGACATTGATGACAATGGGTGTAACTCTTATAAAAATCATGAATAAATCACTCAAATTTTAATTGTGACCGCGAAGACTACAATACCTAGACCATGGTTATAATTTAAGCCATTCTTAGAGTTAGCCTAACCATACCTAAGGATTAAAGTGAAGGAATCCCAAACCATCATAATGAACTTATATCACCAAGATCGTTTTGATGAACTTATCCCTAAAATATCTAAGTCTATTATCTTGCACGGTACGGGAGTAAATTGGTTTTTAAAAGTCGTGGCATGGAGCTATTTTTTGCCAATGTGTAATGTCATAGTGCCACTTGGGATGGTCGGAGGAGGGGGCGATATAATGTAATATTTTGGTGTCCTGCCTCCTTTTCAATGTGAATGTGAACAGTTCAATAAAAAATACCAGTCTTATGACAAATTAAAACATGCAAACGCCAGCTCCTCCAGTCTTCAATTTCATATATAAATAAATGTTAAAAATGTAACATCTCCCTAAAGAAGTACGGTTTCTCTTAGCTGTTGGCGGCTTTGCTCATCACGAGCATTACTCTAGCCTAACTTAAAACTAACTTTATCTGGCTAAGTAATACCTAGTTACATAGTTGAAGGTCACATACTTTTACATCAAACTTTGGAAGGTACTAGCATAGTTTATACTTAAGTAGTTATTTTGCTACAAAGGACGAGGAGGGGGGGGGGGGACGTTTAGACCGAATTACTAGAAAATCTGTATAGCAACCTTCAGATTGACAGAACCTTGGATGTTTTCTTCCACAGGGTAAGAAGTTCAGAATCATAGGGGAAGTTATACCAGACCTTTTGGAAAAATGAACCAAGTCAGAACATGGACATACAAACCAAATGAACATCACCAAACTGATACACCCTCAGCCCTGGTTTCCATACATTGGGATTATTAACCCATAAAGGTTGCTTGACATAAGAAAGGAGAAGGCACTTGCTGTTCCAGAACGGAAGTTGCAAGCCACTCGAAGAATCCATATTCATATCCATATCAAACGTTTGATTAATCCATGATATTGTGTCTCATTAAGATTGTAAGGAAATAATTATAACAAAGGGTCTTTATCATGACTTTTCAAGTGCGTTTAATACTGTCTTGCCAAATCAATTAATGAAGGATGCTTTACGATTTATCAAAGAAACATGGCTTATTTATTGGCTGACACAATTTCTTCAAGGATGGCCCAGACAAGTAAGGTTGGATAAAGGGTTATCGAAATATTGGAAATAAAGGTTGGTGTACCTTGGGGGTGGGGAATGGGGGGTCCATTATATGCTATATTATTTACTATATATACTGATGAAATTAGGTCAAACTCACACATTTCTGTTACAAAATATGCCGATGATACTGCTGTATCATGCACAATTTATAAGAGCTCTGTTGAAACTGACCAATGAAATTTTCAGTGTTCTGTAAATGACATAGTTCCAACATGTGACCGCAAGACTTTATTGCGTAACCCCCCCCCCCCCCCAAATAAAGGAAATTCGTTTTTGAAAATAAACCATAAAACATGAAGGTCTCATTCTATCAAGGTCGCAACGTATTATTGAGGGATCTGATGTGGCTAGAACCTCTAACAACTGAGTACTGGGAGTATACAGCGACGACAGTTTGACCTTTTCTTGCAATGTATCAAGGTATTACAAAAGTATATTATATAGTATCTAGTGTGACTTACGTTGTGTCTTTCTTTAACCAAAATGCTAAGGAAAATGTTTTCAATACTGTTATACAACCTGGCACATGTGATCTATACAGTGCCTGTCTGGTACTATTTTATATTGCAAAAAAGCAAAGAAAGGACAATGAAGTTTCTTAAATACACATCAGCTATATTTAGATTACAATATATTTTTAGAAAAAGTAAATGCTGCTGCAAGACCTGAGTTTACAAGCATGACTAATAAGATTAACAGTGATCAGAATCACCCTTTGTATACTGTACTAAAAAGTCTCCTGCACAAATCGAGCAGAAATCTAAGAAATCCCCACGAAATACCGAACGTAAGTTTACAGAAACTCATTTATTTACCGTGCTGCTTTATACATTCCATTCGAGCACTTAGAATGTTTGTTGTATAGTCTGTTTGTTATATCGTTTTATGTATTAACTTTTGTATGTGTAGATGTATTTTATATGATATCCTATCATCTTGACATTTTCTCCCCTTTTATATTAGTTATTCTTGGACTGTTTGGTATCCTATCATCTTAAAAAAAAAACTTTTATATGAGTTATTCTTCTTGTTGAGGTATTATATGACTCCTCTCTATAAATTTTATATGTACACAGGAAGGAAAAAAAAGAAGGACCAACATACTACAGTACAACTTGGAAACACTTGAACAATGGCACAGTTGTTTCCTTCTCTAAATCTGAAGATTCACACGAGGTTGGGTTGGATATTATGAAGTGCCTGTGAGCGTAAGAAAATTTTTATATGTATACTGGAAGGAAATAAAAAGAAGGAACAACATACTATAGTACAACTTGGAAACACTTGAACAATGGCACAGTTGTTTCCTTCTTTAAATCTGAGGATTCACACGAGGTTGGGTTGGATATTATGAAGTGCCTGTGAGCGTAAGAAAATTTTTATATGTATACTGGAAGGAAATAAAAAGAAGGAACAACATACTATAGTACAACTTGTAAACACTTGAACAAGGCACAGTTGTTGGGTTGGATATTATGAATGTGCCTGTGAGCGTAAGAAACTTTTTATATGTATACTGGAAGGAAATAAAAAGAAGGAACAACATACTATAGTACAACTTGGAAACACTTGAACAATGGCACACTTGTTGGGTTGGATATTATGAATGTGCCTGTGAGCGTAAGAAAATTTCACATTCCGTTTAAGGGGATAGTATAGTGGGAAATCTTCCCAAAGCGTTTGAAGGATACTTAACAAATATTGCCAGAGACATTTCACGTAATACACTAACTTGAAAATGAAGAATTGCATACAATTGTCCGTAGTCTGTGTGCTTTATAAGAGTTCCGACTTAACAGATTACGCCACTGGAACTATTGTTTTTGCAACTGCATGTGTTCACATTTCATCATATACCAAGTTGTCTATTTTATACATTGTAGAAAATGGTGGGGGTTCTTTTAAAATAAATAGGACCAATATATCACCCTTTCAGCAGCCGGCTCTCCTTGCCTTCCCTACCTCAACATCCCTCTATCCGAAACCCTCCATGTCACCCAAGAAAAACATACTAAAACACTTACATTCGCCCATAACCCATACAAATTCCTTGTCTATTTTATACATTGCAACAAAACGTGGGCGTTCTTTTTTAAAATTAAGACCACTATACCACCCCTTTCAACAGCCGGCTCTTCTTGCCCTATATACCTCCTCCCCTCGTCATATCCGACTCCATCCATGCCACTCAAGAAAAACATACTAAAACACGTATGTTGATACCTGCGAATAACCCATTCCTTGTCTATTTTATACATTAAAGTAAACCGTGGACGTTCTTTTTAAAATCAATACGACCAATGTACCACCCCTTCGATTATTTTCTTCTATCGTAAGATTATATTACCTACCGACCCCCCCCCCCCTTTCCTCTACCCATGTGACAGTGAACATTCACGGTGTACCATATGGCTACTACACACAAAAGTGACGAATACAAGTCTGTGACAGGACGAAACTTCAAAATTTAGTTCTAGCATAGTGACGAATGTGTGACGAATGTGTGACGAATGTCTAAAATTAACTGAAAATGACATGACATAACGACGAATATGTTTACACTAAAATTACTACTTTGTAAGAAATTTTTCGATCAGCAACAAATATGAGAACTCAAAGTTTCATTTGTTATTTAAAATATTGACAACTTTCGGTACAAAAGATCATTTTTTAAAAGCGCGTTTTCTCAAAACTCACATTTTGAACATTCGTCACTACGCCAGAACGGGGACGAAGTGTCAAGCTGGTGCCCTGGGATGGGGATGTGGTCTCCCCAACTCGCGCAAAATGTATAGGGCCTACTCGTTATGCAAAATAACTAACAGTCATATTTCTCCTGAACAACAAAAACCTAGTCACGTGATTACATTGAGTAGCTGCTCCTAACTAATTTACAGCGGGAAGGCCGGAGTTGGTTTCCTGGTCGGGTCATACCAAAGACAAATGGGACCTACTACCGTTGTGTATAGTGCTCCACATAATCATCGAAATAGGGAAAACAAATCAGTGCCACAAAAGAAAAAGGGGGCATGGGCGCTGCTAGCTAAACCAGAAGGTTAAAAACAAGAACGCAAGTATGCGTAGTGATTCCTTGCCGAAATAATATATGTGCTTAGTATGAGCTTCATTGAGGTTTCCCTTATCCAGTAACTCAGTTTTTTACTTCTAGTGACCTCGGACGACCTTTAACCCTGTTGAAAAATAATAAGGATAATATACTCAGTATGGGTAGTGTACATACCAAGTATGAGCCAAATTTAAGTTTCCCTCGTCAAGTTACGGTGTTTACAAGGTGTTCAGTATTTGACCTCAGATGACCGTTGATCTCTACCAAAATAATAGGGAACATCTACTCACCACAGGTAGTCCATCAACCAAGTGTGAGAACAATCCGAATTTGCGTTTTCCACTTATCGTGTTTACATATAGTTTACATATGTTTACATATTGTTTATATATATATGGTGTACCTTTGTGGTGGATAACACAAGAAGGACATATATGCTGTCCTTCTAATGTGCGGTTTATGCGTTGTCCCACTAAGGTATTGCTTTTATATAAAAAACACAAAGTGGACACGATTTTGGCCCAAAAAATTGTATATCATACAGCTTATATTGAAACATCAGATCTGTCCTAAACTATAGTTCTATGATCTCCAGAGGACTGAATGACGGATGAATCTTGCAACAGCGTGGTTATTTGTGTACCCTATTACTAATATACTTAATTGTCCTTTCAATGTATACTTTTAGACGATGTCCGTC
>JAIPMN010183091.1:0-10121 GCA_020650975.1 Apostichopus californicus
CCACACTTAGACCCCCAGCGTGACCAACAGGTTCAACCAGACCCAGATGAAGCTGGTGCAGCACCTGATAATGTCCATGGGGCAGCTGTCCGGGCAGATATAATTACTACTTTTTTCACCTAAATGATGGTCTCATACCTTCTTCTAACCCTTCCTCTATCCTTGTTTACCCTTGAAAGAGGCAAATTAGATTTGGCTGTACATAGTGTCAGCAAAGAATATGAATGTCATGTCAAACAAATATTTTGCATTTTCAAATACTACATGCATTCTACAAAAAAAAGCAGTTTTGACATTCTAACATAACAGCTTAAAATCGCATTTGGAATTTAATTTAAGTTATGTTGACCATCAATTTAGTTTCAGTAGTACACCCAATAGAAATTTAATATCTAAGGCAGATAGTATATAGCTAAAATTAGTATCTAAAGTTGACCTACAGTGCTGTTACATAATGGACGGTTCAGAAATGACATTCAACTCAAAGATGGTTGGTAAGGCATTATACAATTCTTGATTATTAATATTATCTACAACTCCCTCTCAGATGGTTTGCCAATTAAAATAGTAGTTCCTTAGCTTCATTCACTTGTATATGCAATAAAGCTACTTAGTAAAGAACAATATATTCCACGTAGAAGAGTACACTATAGTGTAGGCTGTGTAATTATAACAGTGAGACAGTATAACTGGCTTCTTTGGCCTGGAATGAACCTCTTTGAAATCTTCTCCAGTTTAGTTTACTTGATGACATTGTTTATTACAGCAGGATCACTAATTAATGTGACCAATCTTCTAAAGCCATAGGCAGCTGGCATGAATGAAAGGTCTTGACAACCAGGAGTTTACTAAAGATTTCGACACACTTTTTTAACAGTAATACATAGCACCATTATAATATTAATTATACCTTATCAGACAAAAATCAACAGTGAGGAAGGGGTGGGGGGGGGGGAGGTTGTTAAAGTAACTTCAAATACATACTTGATCAAGTATGTATTTGAAGTTACTTTTCAGGACCAAGGGCTGCTGAGATGATTTGAAGTGCCGAAAGAATGCCTTTTTGCACTTTGAAATTCTCTCTGGCTATCTCAAGCTTTTCCCTCTCAATTTTGATGATTTCCTCTTGTAATGAGGTCTGTATCACTTGTGTATTATATTTTGGGGACAACTCGGGAAGAGGGACAACTGTTGGGGAAAGGGTTGACTGCCTGATTGGTGATGGTGCAGGTGAATCCTGTGAATAGAGCAAATGAAAACAATTAATCAATTACAAGATACTCCTATAACCCTTCCATTATGAATGACGTCCTCTTTATAAGAAGTTACAATTGAATAATTGATAAATAGTTTAAAATTCTGTGAAAGGATTTTTTCACTTTGGAAAAAGGTAACTATTTTTCCTTTTTATTCCCTTTATCTTTATCAAAATTATTCATCAAGGGTACCAAAAACATATTATGTTTAATATTAAGTTGGAGTGCTGTAAGTTTTCTAGGCTTTCAAAATTTGACTTCTGGTGATCACAAATGACCTTTAACCTCCACCAAAAACTATAGGCTTCTTGAACTCAAATTCAAATTTGTTATTTTAACATGAATATCATATAAATTGTACCTGTGATGACTCGCTCACAGCAGTCAAAGGATCTGTCTCTGATGTCCCTAGAGCACTGACACCATCTCTGGCATGGGGGGCCATTGCCTCTAAAACGGCCTCATAAACAGGGCTGTAATCAGCTGCTGACCCTCCACCTAAAATAAAATGATATGAACAATGTTTATCGATCTGCATTTTATTATATGTCAAGAAAACTGTGATGGATGTGAGGTGCCAACAATTGCTATTTACCTGTTGCGTGTTTTGCTTTTTGATACTTTTTGGCCAGAATCTTCAGATCTGACCACTTTTTCTTAAGCTCAGAGGCACTTCTCTCTGAGGCTCCTCCTGCAACCCTGATGGAATGTGCAGCCTTCTCCCAGTAGCTTTTTTTTCTGTCTTCTACCTGTTGGATATGCATGGAGGTTAAAACACAATTCAGAAAGCCCAACAATACGTCCTTCAGCTATAAAAAAGAACTTATAAATCTAAATTTTTATATTGTTTCTGGCATTCATTACAAAATTAGTTACTATATGTTAGTTACAATATTACCTATATTATATATTGCCTTATTTTCCTAACAGATTTAACTTAAACACATGAATTAATGTTTAATACTTATATTTTCTGAATAAATTTCCACATCTTATATCCATTTTGTGCTATGTCAAGATTCCACTTCTCTTTATCCGTTTACATTATGACAGAGCATTAGGTGATATAACTGGCTATGTTTTCAATTTCAAATAGTGTCATTACGCACACACACACACAGTACAATTTATAATCCAAACAGATACGCAGTATAGAACACATTCTCAAGTCCCACAATTCTGCTGAGTGCACATTTTTGCTGCACAATGAAAGCATGCATGTGTCTTAAAAGGAAAATCATTCTATGTCATTTACTCAGACAACATCACACCTTTGATTCATACTCTGTCAATACTAAATGCAAAATGTACTGATTGTATTCAATTTGAAAAAAAAAACAAAGCTACCAATTGCTAAGTGTGATGTGCTTAGGCTTTTAAAAGTCTTACCTTCTGTGAGCAATGTCCAGCTCGACCAAACAATTTGTCCCGATTTTCTTTGACAAACTGGCAAAGAATGATTATTTCTTGCTGGGAAAAATTCTTCTTCCTGCATTTTTTTTCTTTTGAGTTAGACTAGGAAAAAAATTAAAAAAATGGTTACTGTGAAATTGTCAAGTTATCATTAACGACTCAAGAACACTGTGCTCTAAACTTAAAAATGAGCCAGCCTTGCCAATACCAGGCTAAACCCCATGCCTTATATTTTGAGTTCCAACAGTCAATGGCTATAGGCAAGAAGCACACACAGCTGCTCATCCCATTGAACAGCTTTAATTGTAATAACTTCTCAAGCCATGTCCCTTGAAATATGATCACTTAAAACGTGTTTGTATTTTGTAGTAGAGTCCCAGACCGACTTAGCTACTCTGGCATTGGCTAAGTGGGCAGATAAAGTTGCTTGCCTTGTGTGCACCTAGCAAGGAATGTCTATAATGACAAAAGCCCTGTTTACCTGCAGTGTTGCCTTTCAAAATGACGACTTCCAATTTAACAATGCTTTAGGCCTAGACTGAAACAATCCAAAATAAATCATTTTACATCACTAAGGATGTAAACTCCCGGTCAACTCAAGTTCTGTCAAAAGAAACATAGGGTATACAAATCAGACGTTAGTGTGTGTAGGTTAGGCCCTTTAGACCTTGGCTATTACTGCTTTTAATTTTGTTTTGTGGACTTTAAAAAAAATTAGGCTACCTAGGCCTTAGTCGGAAGCAAGGTGACTTTCACTTTTGTTCAGAATTAAGCCTATAAGGGGTGCAAGTGCAATAACTATACCTCTCTCTTTAGACTTTAGTCTGGACTTCATACAGAGTTCCTTTGTACGAAATTGTGACAATTTATCAATATCAGTCTATGATCCCACTGGTAATCATTAGCTGGGTACCGTTATAGGCCTAAGTATACTGTATAGTCTTGTAGTACTACGCCTAAGTCGTCCGTGTAATAATACAGGCGTATACTTATGTAGTTTATCCTTTATACAGTAGCCATTTGCTAATATAAATTTGTGCTACTGCTAGGTCTAAACTTTAGTAAAGACGTAGGCAAGCCTAACGTTGTCCCGGGTATTCCTCTAGGCTCTAGTACATAGCCTACATATAACACTGACTGCCTGTATTAAACTAATTTAACGTACGCAAAGTGTACCAAGTTGGCAGCTAAAATGCGGTAAACGGACGATCTTTCAATGTTTTTGAGTCGTAACACACAACGAACTAATGCAATATAATATGGCAAAGGTCATTCTTGTAAAGATTGTGGTTAAATGTTTATTCTGACACATTTATCTGATATTTACTCACCATTTTGATGACATATAATGCGCCGACAGGTTGTTCGCCGTGTCAAAACTTCGGAGACACAAGTGATTTGAGGTCACGAAAGGTCAAAGTAGCCTCGTCCACTAACCATATATTAATTAAAATCATGCGTAGCGTAAGTTTGATTTTGTGGAACGCTACTTAACGATCGAACTTACGCTACGATCAATCGGATGAGAATCGAACTTAAGTTTGATCTTAAGATCAAGCGTAAGTTAGTCTTTGTGGAACGGGGCCCTGGAGATACATTTCATTTGAGTTGTCACTCATATTATACCAAGACATTTATAAATATGGAGCCTTCCGTGGCTGTTCGATCAATATTTGCTTTCTTGTGCACAACAACTATCGCCTTTACGACCTCGGAAGAAACGGTGAGTTAAACATTTTACAGTTTTCGTTCTTGTTCTTGGGGGTAGGGGAGAATTTTGCATAACTGTTAATATCTTCAGAATAAAACAAAACATTCGGGAAAGTTATTTTAAGACAGTTAAACCGTTAAATTCATTAAGACTTTCTTTATCATTTTAGAAACTTTAAACATAGATCTCACTAAATTTCATTGACTGTTATCAAGTCTCTATATAATTTCCAACTAAAAACGGATAACTTCCTCTTGACAAAACGATTAGACTACATTAGTGAGCAAAGTATTTCCAGTGTACAGTATAAGTTTATCTTACTCGTAAAAAGAACATTTAGACTTCCAATAGTCTACGTTAAGTATTTTAACAATATATTGTATCATTGAGAAGCTTTGTTTAACAAATTCTAGATCAATTCATTCTTCCCTTTGTCATTTAGTTGTAAGAAAATTATTGTTGAGCGTTGAACACATACTTGTAAAATTATTTTCAATATTTTCATATCAACGTTTGTAATTAAAGTTCGTTCTCTTTGTCCTTGTTTGGTAATTAACTTCATTTAACGAGACGGACTTATATTCTGTCTAGAATATCAAATTTTAATGTAGTTAGAACATATGTTTTAGAACCTTGCTACTATAATTGTCTAATATATTTCCGTTTAGTTTTATTTGAGTTCATCTAAGTAAGCATTGGTTAATCTTTGAAAGTCACCTTAGACACCAATGCTAATTTTTGACTTCGCATAATTGATCTTAACAAATAGCTTCGATGTTTTAATTACATGAGTAAAATTTCAATGGTTTTCATGACTTTGAAGACTAATGCATAACTATAGAGTTTATGTAGTAAACTATCAAGCAAGTAGTTTTTAACTTGATTATGAGATCCTTAGGTACGATATTGTGATACTCTTGGAATTTGAAAGTTATTTGCAAGGGTACTATAGTATAAAACCAGTTCTCTGCAACTACGCACTATGACATTAACAAAATACAGAATTAATTCGTAATTCACTTACATGCAATACTTGCGTGGGTAAACTCCAATGGCTACACATTTCAGAACGTTATCATGATTTTAACATTAAACTAATAATATCTAGGTATATATGTTCATTTTGCTCGTTCAACTTCGTCCTTCTCATTGACTTAAAAGTACATAGAAGTTCAAACTACCATGATTTTGAAGACTAATGCAACATTATAGAGTTTATGCTCTAAACTATCAAACAAGTAATTTTTCACTTGACATTAAGACCCTTAAGTTCAATATGTTGATGCTCTTGGAATTTGAAAAGTATATGCATGGGTACTGTACTATAGAGATAGTTCTCGGCGACTTCGCATTATGAAGTTTACAAAACTTGCATATTAATTCGTTTTATTGTTTGTGTAATGTAACGTTAATTCGGGTTGTAAACCGTTATCAAATATTGCCATTTACTTTGTATTTGCAATTTAAGGCATATTTGTTGTTAATTACTCCGGCCAATATCTCATGGAAGCCTAACGCATGCAATTGGTGCGTTTCATACCGTGCCGTATTCCCATGTAAATCAATAGTGTACTTTTCACGGTGTAAGAAAGGTCTTAATAAAAAAATACAATATACGGTTTATATCAATCTTAATTTCCTTTCTTATACTCAATTCCATTTCCAAAAGACACAACATGTTTGCTGTGTTTGTTTTACACATTAACGCACGTCGTATACTTTATTCATTGAAATAATTGATATGTTTTATCAAGCTAGAAAACTCTGGCAAGTATCTTTTATACGATAGACTCGAGTTATCATTTAACTCAAAGTCACGTCGTTAGTCTTCAAAAACATTACTTCTTTCACAATTAGGCTGTTGTTAATTCCAATCGTCATTAATTTATCACCCCCGACAACGCTGTCATAGTAACGTAGATGATCTCTGCGTATATGGTGTAAGAATTTTTGCTGTTTTATGTCAATTTTGAGGATTTTTATCAACACAAACATCATTACTTCATTTCGTTTCATGGAAACACATGAAACGATACAATTTTGATAACATCAATTTCTATTGAGAAATATACTGTATTAAAATATTGCAAAGTTGCCCACATTGCTTTGTAGAAAATAGAACATTTAACGATTATTTGTCATGTTTTCATTATTCACTGAAGTTACTACTGCTCTAAACAAAATACAGGCGCATCTCATATCGAACTTAATGATATGCTTGGTTGACTGTTTCAATAAGAATTAATGTTCACAAACATATTTTTCTTCACATTTTCCGTTAATGTAAGAAAGTAAAATTCAATTCTTTAATCTTCATTCATTTCTCAACGCTTACATAGTTTTGTGAAAAATATATTCTATTTTCATCTGCGTTCCTTGAATGTAAAGCCAATATCTTTACTAATAGTTTTGGTGCAAATAAGAAAAAAAAAATACTACACAAATCCAAACAAGTTTTGAAAATACTTTTTGCGTCTGAATTAAGTTAAATAACTATTCAGTAGATTGAGTTTAATTCTAGACAATATTTAGTCCCCCAACCTACCTCCCCCTTCCCCAAAATAGGATATATGGGAAATATTTCCAGTCAATTCTGATTGTTTTTTGCTCATTTCAACAAGTTACACATTTCAAGGAACATATATTGTAATGGATGAAGTTATAAAGCAACCTGACGTGAGCAGGTATGTCGGTGAACAACCTTTTCAATTATTTATTATTTTCAAAGTATTGTTTTCCGATTTTTTTTTTGCCTTTTAATTTTTTTTTATATATTACTATCAATAAACATGACATATTTACATCTTTTATGTGACTCTTCTTCTCATCAATAGGGTATTCATCGGAGAAGTTTACCTTCAACTACAGATGGCACTCAAAGTAATATATTTCATTTATTAACCTTAATTGTTGTATCTTGTCATACCATCTAGATATTCGAAACCAAAATAAATTATATAAATGTGTTTTGTTATTTCCAAGATAACTTTTGGTGACTTTCTGTGTCAGTTTTATTGACATTATGTATGTGAGACAGCATTTAGTATGTTACTTTCGACAACTTAAAACAATAGAAAAATTACAACCTATAATATTATAGAAACCAGACAAGTTACTTAGTTTTGACAATTTTAGAATTTTTTTAGAAAAGTTTTAGAATATAAATAATTTCGCCAGGACCCACCCACCCCCACTCGCGCCTCACACTAACCTCCCACCTAATACAAATCAAAGAAATGAACATAAAAAATTAGAGAAATGAGAAAAAGAGAGAGGGTGAGAAAAAATGAACGCAACATAATCTAACACTGACAATTATATATGTATCATATTTGATGTTAAGGTGTTTATGTTACTCCAAACAAATGTTTAATTCCATATTTCCTGTTGCGTTTCTTAATCTTCTCCTAAAATCTCAGATAATTGTTAATTTCTTGGCAGGATTTACTTTAAATGTCAAGTATCAGTATACGGTGACACGATTTTGTGACAAATTGAACACAAAGCATATTTTCAAAATTGTAAATGTTTTTCTCTCTTTGTTACAGTGGCTCATTACTTCTTTTATCAACGTTCTGAATATCCAAAGGACTGCCGAGACGTCCAAAGCCAGTGTTCTACGTCCAACTCTAGCGGAGTATACATCATCAAGCCAGATGGATTTGAAGAACCATTTGAGGTGTACTGCAACAACGACGTTGGCGGAGGAGGCTGGACGGTACGTCTACATTGATATGTTTATGTCATATTTTAAACGTGATAAAGCTTTTCGCTAGAATGTAGGATCATGACTTTAACATGTGAAGGCGTAATCAATAAGTCGCATCCTCCACTCAGTAACGTCGAAATTGGGAAAATAGCTATCATTTTTGGAGACGACCTTTGTGAATAGTTACAGCAATTGATACAATTAGTTGTCCATTTCCCAATATTTGTGTACAATCGAGAGAGTGTATTTAAGTGATGATAATATATGTTTCTCGTCTGTTATAGGTCATACAACGTCGCGATAGCGGTGCTGTGAACTTCAATAGGAGTTGGTCACAGTATAAAGATGGATTTGGTTTTCTCTCCACTGAGTTTTGGCTCGGCAATGGAAAGTTATCATATCAAGCAGACTACGAGCTTCGTGTGGATATATAATTATCTAATGGAGTTTCTTTCTTTACAACATACAGAGGTTTTCGTATCGCTGATGAATGGGGGCAATATAAGGTTACACATATCGGCGCATACGAAATTGATCCGCGTAAGTAAAAACAAAACGTTAATAATAATGCAGTAATAACTTTATACAAAATGTACATATTTCAACAATCTGCATAATCTTTCAATGAAAATCTTTCTTATTTTGCTATTTTACTGTAACATTTAGAAATGTTCATATGTGCATGACAGAAGTATTTGCATAACATTCTTGTTCAAATCCCACTTAGCAGGTACAACGGTCCCTACATGTCCTACGAACACGATCTACGGAACCTGCAGTTGCAAAGCAACATGTGAAGATCCCAACGGACAATCTGGTTGTAACAGGGACTGTTTGGGTAGTGAGGGTTGCACCTGTCCAGCTGGTTTCTTAATGCAAGGGAGTGACTGTATCAGTGCAAGTGAATGCGGGTGTTTCGTAGCAGAGGCCAACTTGGTTATACCAGTGAGTATTGGCCCGACTTTCAGCTCAATTTCAAGTGGCAATTCAATCGAAACAAAAAAATAACTTATGCCAAATGACGTTGCCATAACAAAAATGCAAGAACAAAATATATTTTGATGTAAATGCCTTCGTTTTTGCGACAATTCAATTCCAGAATGGTGAAACATCCGTGAACGATGACTGCACACAAAAGTGTATTTGTAGCAATAACCGTCTGATCTGTGAAGACTACAGATGTAGTACCGATGCTGTGTGTGATGTCAGAGATGGAGAACGAAAGTGTTATTGTAATGAGGGATATGAAGGTGATGGTGAAACTTGTCCACCCAACGTGTTCACAGACTGCCAGGATGTTTATGACGCTGGGCATAGACAAGATGGCGTTTATACAATCATGCCTACTGGATGGTCAGGGTCAGGATTCGAAGTATCCTGTAAAATGGAGAATGGTAGAGGATGGACCGTAAGTCATTTAGAAATTACGTACTTTCCAATTTTGCTCCTCTATGTTGTTAAAGTTTTGTACTGTTATTATTCTTGCTTCTTACACCACACATCTGCTACAGCCCAAACAGGACAGATTGGATATGTTAAAGATGTTGGTGGAAGAGTTAACGAGCTAATGCTTCCAGAACGCTAAATTAGTTAAATGTGTTTTGATTGTCTTTGATTCGTTACACTGATAACCCGCGTGATTATCCTTCCAATTACAGTTTTCTTCCTACATTCTTTGTCAAATCTTCCAGGTATTTCAGCGTCGTACTGATGACTCGATTGATTTTTATCGAAACTGGGATGCGTACAAAGACGGGTTTGGTAACGACAGGAATTCATGGCTAGGAAACGAAAAGCTTCATTATTTGACGAACCAGAGAAAGTGACCGATTATACAAAGGTTTTTTGACAACCTAGGCGGTCAAGTTAGCCAACTGGACCACGGATACTGACTGTCTGTCCAAATGTAGCAAGGGGGTCCACATTCCGTTGCAGCCCTCTACACCAGGACCGAAAAGCTATAATGCACTGTTTGTTGCTTAATCTGACCGTGAACACACACACACGCACCCACATACATACATATAAATAT
>JAIPMN010183104.1:10151-26014 GCA_020650975.1 Apostichopus californicus
CTTCTCCCACCATATCATGTATATTTTCAGGTGATTTATACCAGAAGATATAGTTTTGGGGTGATTTAAGGCTTAGGTGTCCGAAATTCGAAGTGTCCATGCTACTGTACCTCGTTAGCCTGGCCTAAAACGTTAGGGTAAAGTGTACCGTTACAACAGCCAGTCATGCTCCACAAAGTAGGTTAGTAGGATTATAGGCCTATAGGTTAGGGTTATGACGATTCCATAGCTATTACAGGGTTTTCATCGATGTTTAGATCCTGCCAGAATGAGATAAAACTCAGAAGTCAGAGTGAAAGTCCAATGTTATTGTTACCCTAGAGGCCTAACTGGTTCCAGTGCCATTCGTCAATAGGTTCATATTGCCATACCTTAACGCCATAGGTTTCGGTCCTTTCCGCCATGGCGGAAACGTACATATTAGGCATGGATTTTACACAGGAATGTATCGGTGAAAACTTCATTTGCTTCGCATGGAAAGATACTGTAGATACATCGTCTTCAAATGTGACGGTTCGCTGGATAGACTGAATTTTAGTTAAGACAAGATTGGGGAATAGATTCACAGTCTTTAAGGTACATATTGATTGAAGAGTTCTAATTGTAAGTTTGTCATTTTGAGTCGATACACTGTCTTGTTAGTTGGTTGAATAAATAGAGTTAATTTACAAAGTTGATTGTTTATTAAAAAGACCGATTCTGGTTGTTGATTTAAATGACAATTTTTTTTGTAGTGTGAAGCGAAGCAATATACAGTGTGTATAGGCCTACAGTGCACCCAAAATAATGTGCACTTTCCGCCTTCAATCACAATGATGATAATACGTTTCACTTCAAAATGCAACCTCTAATGCTTAATTCCTACTACAACGAAATGGATGAATAAAGAATAAGGATGATAGACAATATACACTTGTGAATTCATTGATAAACTTCTGTTGCCTAATTCTGCCAAAATATCTTGCCCTCTTCAACTTTTCATGCACAGCTGCGTCTACCTCAGCATCCATGTGAAGATGCAGTCGATATATTTGACTTCGGGTGGCATCTTCAGCTTTTCTTGCTACATACACTTCAGGATGTTTGTACATGGCTAAGTCTCCTAGCAAGCAGAAATGCATCCATGGGTTTGTGTAAGCTAGCTGATTTTACATATAGCCAACAGTAGGTTATTTGCTGTTTCAATTACCTGTGGAATTCACAAATCAAACTAAGTTTATTCCTGTTTCTGTTAACCATAAAATAAACATTTTCATGACACCTTTGTCTTTTATAATTCTCACCAGTCAGTGAAATACCGTCCACTGTAGTTGCTGCTGTAGACATCAACGAGGTCGCGAATAAAGTTTACAAACATAATTTCCCAGATATCAACCTACTCCAACGGAATATACAGGTACAGTTATGCAGTCTAACATGTTAACTTATTTGTCTTTTGGCACATTTTATGATTTTATTCTCCTTTTTTGGGAGGAGAACGGTGGTTTCAATTATAGAATAGCCTCATTGTTGTTGACAATTAGTAAAGTTCACTTTGGTTGCTATTGGTTTTGTCTTCCTGGTTTGCTTTTCCTTGTAGGGAGGTTGTCGGGAGTGGGTGGGGAGAGGTGAGAACATGGAATTGATGGGGTGGTTCCAACTGTACAATAAATAGCCTCATATTTGATTTGGCTATTAGTAAGCATATCTACATTGCTTTCACATCTATGAATATTCAGTAGTTGGTAATTAAATGTTAATATACTCCCTTGTACTGTACCTGTCATTGCAAACATGAACATGCTGCTTGCCGGTCCATTTCCATGACATTTCTTTGAAGTTTAATGTCAAATGATTGCTATCTCCACAAATTTGGTTTTCTATTCATCAAACCTACACATCTCTCCTACAGTGTACATATGCAGCTGTACAGTTTTATTATAGCTGTTCTACTTATCAAAGCTACATATCTCTCATACAGTGAACATATTGCTGTTCTATTCACCAAACCTACACATATCTCATTTAGTGTACATACTGCTGTTTCTATTCGTCAAACCTACACATCTCCCCCACAGTGTATTGATAGCTGTTCTTTTCATCAAACCTACACTCCTCTCCTACAGTGTACATATTGCTGTTTTATTCACCAAACCTACACATATCTCAATTAGTGTACATATTGTTGTTCTATTCATCAAACCTACACATCTCTCCTACAGTGTAAATAGAGCTGTTCTATTCACCAAACCTACACATCTCTCATATAGTGTAAATATAAATGTTCTATTCACCTGACCTACACATCTCTTCCACAGTGTATTTATAGCTGTTCTATTAATCAAACCTTCACTCCTCTCCTACAGTGTACATACTGCTGTTCTATCCATCAAACCTACACATCTCTCCTACAGTGTACATATATCTGTTCTATTCACCAAACCATCTCATCTCTCCTACATGGTACATATAGCTGTTCTATTCATCATACCTACACATCTCTCCTACAGGGTACATATAGCTGTTCTATTCATCAAACCTACACATCTCTCCTACAGTACAGTGTACATATAGTTGTTCTATTCACCAAACCTACACATCTCTCCTACAGTGTACATATTGGTCATTGATATTTAGCTACATTTTTTCGGTCAACCAAGTTTTCTAATCAGACAGTCAAAATGTAATACCTGGCTGTCAGAGGGATGACCAGAAAAATCCTTAAAACTTTGTCACGTGAACGGAACACTGTAATTGAATGTTTCACTCTTGTTGTGCTTGTCGTAGATGAAGACATTTTCAAATTGATTAATGATTATGGGTCAGAGCCAGAACTGTTCTACCACAAACTTGAAGTTAGATGTTAATTACCAATCTGTATTAATGATTGTATGACTAAAAGCATGTTTTGATGATATTTCCTATAAATTAATTTGTACTTTTTATCTTTTATTTCAGTCTGTATCCTTAAAGGATTTCATTAAGTGGGATGCTGATGTTTTTCTAATGAGTCCTCCTTGCCAACCATTTACAAGGTAATGATCAAATAATAAAATTGCCTCCTACACACTCATTAATGTAATGGTTGTAATTAATGAAATGTAAAGCTTCTTCCACATCGAGGTAGAACAACACTTTACACTTTGTGTAATTAAAAGCAATACAACTTAAAGGGATACTCTCTGGTGTTATACAGTACTTAACATTTAGTTTGGACTAGTTTTGTCTCTATACTGTACTGTCATGTTATGCTTCAGAGCACTTATACTGTCAGTATGAGCAGTATGGATATCATGTTTCTATCAGATAAACATTAGGAACTGCTTATGAGTACTTTGAAGCATGATGTGGGAGGACAGTTTAGATAGGTATTAGCCTCAGGAAACTATCCCAACTGTATTTAGTGGATTGAAAAGAAGTAAAAGGAAATAAACAATGTAGAACATGACTGGAGTAATAGAAGGTCATAACCCAATTTACCCAAATACAAAGTATCTATTTAAATTGTCAGTTTGGTGACCTTCTTAACCAGTTAAGGAAAGATAATTTATCCTGTTAGCATGTGTCACTGTACCTAACTAATGGAAAAGTATAATACCAAATAGTGGGAATTCAGACCATGGTGAGAACCACATTGGTGTCTTATACTTAGGCTAAGGTCAATGATTTGTTATATGTACAAATCACTAGATTTCATGAATAGAGTAACATTGTAACATTTTGTAAGATCTTGTGAGCAGTTTGGTTTAACTTGAGCACACTCTTACAGGAATAATAAGTATCGTAATAAAGAACTCACAAGTTCCTGTACAGAAACATTACAATCTTATTTATTTTAACTAGCTGTTTTGTTTATTTTATATCTCAGGGTTGGTCTTAAAGGAGATAAAAGTGACCCAAGGACATCCAGTTTTCTTTATCTACTCCAAACCTTACCTCAGTAAGTTATTTTACGGTCCTTTTAAAGTTTTTATGACACCAAGATTTATTCTAAAATTTCTCGTTTTCTTCTCCATGTCAGGGCCTCTGTTAACTTCAATCTAATCTATCGACAGTCGTTGTTGTTGTTTACATCAATTACTGCTTCAAAATGTTCTGTTGAGAGTCTCGAGTGGGTTACTATGCAAAGTTTAGAGTTCTGATGTAGATATTTCAAAGGGTTTAGATTGTTACTGGATTGCTCAGGAATGTTATTGATTCAGAGATCTCAGGTGGGTCACTAAAGGGAGCAGAAAAAACTGATTGATTTACAGATACTGATATTACGTAGTGAGTTATTATGAGGTGATGAGGGGATTTCTGGTAATTCTTCAGTCTATTACATATAATGACTGATACTGATATTACGTAGTGAGTTATTAGGAGGTGATGAGGGAATTTCTGGTAATTCTTCAGTCTATTACATATAATGACTGATACTGATATTATGTAGTGAGTTTTTATGAGGTGATGAGGGGATTTCTGGTAATTCTTCAGTCTATTACATATAATGATTGATACTGATATTACGTAGTGAGTTATTAGGAGGTGTTGAGGGGATTTCTGGTAATTCTTCAGTCTATTACATGATAGAATGACTGATACTGATATTATGTAGTGAGTTATTAGGAGGTGATGAGGGGATTTCTGGTAATTCTTCAGTCTATTACATGATAGAATGACTGATACTGATATGATGTAGTGAGTTATTAGGAGGTGATGAGGGGATTTCTGGTAATTCTTCAGTCTATTACATATACAGGTAATGACTGATACTGATATTATGTAGTGAGTTATTAGGAGGTGATGAGGGGATTTCTGGTAATTCTTCAGTCTATTACATGGAATGACTGATACTGATATTATGTAGTGAGTTATTAGGAGGTGATGAGGGGATTTCTGGTAATTCTTCAGTCTATTACATATAATGACTGATACTGATATTATGTAGTGACTTATTAGGAGGTGATGAGGTAATTTCTGGTAATTCTTCAGTCTATTACATAGAATGACTGATACTGATATTATGTAGTGAGTTATTAGGAGGTGATGAGGGGATTTCTGGTAATTCTTCAGTCTATTACATAGAATGACTAAGAGTCCATCCAGTTACTTAGGAGGATAGATTGATTCAGGAATGCCAAGAGTTCCAAGTGAGTTACTGAGGAAGGCTGAGAATCCTGAGTGAGTTAGTGTACATTAAAACTGAGAGTTCAAAGTAACAAAGTTAGCAAGCTACAAAGGCTGAGGTTCTAGTGAACTGAAGATTACTGGGAGAGTTCCAAGCAAGTTGTTTGAGGAATGTGCAAAGTAGACAATTGCAAAGAATGATAAAGATAAAGCAGGTGAACTTTATCCCCTTGCATACTAGATAATAAAAGCAGCACCTAAAAAAGGCCCACTACCCGCCCCCCTTCACAAGCAGCCAGTTTTCTTACATATCTTAGACTAGTTCCTTAAATCTGTTACATTCAGGGGCTTGTAGATCATTGGTCAGGCTTGAGGTAATTGTGTCACCAGGTCCCATTCGTGCACTCTTAAATTTTGCTTCTTCCTAAACTATCTCATAAATATGAGAATTCATTATTCCTTCATGTATCTCTCTTCCAGATTGACCAAGAAGCCTGGATACATTCTCGTAGAAAATGTGAAAGGATTTGAAAGTTCTGATACCAGGTGGGAGTCAAAGCTTGAAAAATTTGAGCTTGTTTGTTTTTTCTTCTCATTTTAATTAAGTAATAAAGTTAGTTTCCTTACAAGACTGTTATCCCTTACCTTTGAGTATTATTCAGTGAAAGTATGTATTTGTTCCAGGTAAGTGAATTTTCAAAGTATATTTAGCAAATCCAACATGAGTGTAAATTGTTGATTGGATAGTCACACAATGCAAGGTTTAAGTTTTAACAAATTGGGTTATCCCCATGAGCCAATATACAGGGTTATGTGGCCTCTTAGTGTCATGCCCGTATATTGGCCTATGGGTATCATATATGTTATGGATATCATTCCCTCAGGTGTCAACTCTTTAAACACAAGTTGGGATTCACACTGTATTCTTGTGTCAATGACCTAGCTATCTGCACAAACAGTGTTTAACAAGATTGGTCCTCAAATCAGACAATTTCCAGGAGAAGCAAACATTGACCTCACGTGATTGTAAAGTTGGTGGAGCAGTTTTCTACTAGACATTGTTTTACCTGGCTTGAAACGTGCTTTAATAATTTAAATAATTAATAATGAAAGGAATGCAGTTATGCACTCTGTAATACTTCTAAAAATGCCTCATTATGCACTTATTGACGTCTACAATTTGATGATTTTTACAATTTCAAATATGTTAAGGGCAGTCGTTGAAGAATCAAAATCATGTCCCTAAATAAAATGTCATCAGTACAAGAATAATTTACTGTTCAAATCTTGTGTAGCAGTTATGGAATTTATAGCTTTTATGACAAATATTAAGATTCGTGTGTAGAAAGATTGCTAGGTACTGTAAATCTTATAGCAATTTGACCATTCTGCATTAATCAGGACAAAAATGTGAGAATCAAAATACCTGGAGGAATGAAGTACATAAAATAATCTAATCTCTTATTTTCTTCTCTTAGAAATGAGTTGGTTGATGTTTTAAAGAAGTGCCATTATTCATACAAGGTAAATCTCTTTACTTTCGTGAAGGCTCTTCAGCCATCCTATAATTGTAGGATCCTATTTTTACCTACTTTTCCCATCAATTTGTGTAGGTTTTCTTGATAATGTTGGATATGCTGTGTAATGCATGATATCAAAAGTTACTGAACAGCTACAAACATGTGCCTATCATGTTTGTCAACAATTTTGGGTGTATTTTGTAATTTGTGACATCTCTGGTACCAGCTGAGTATAAAATAAAATATTTCATTTTGTGTGTATTTTGTGACATCTCAGGTACCAGCTGAGTACAGCGTAAGGCATTTAAGTTGGGTGTATTTTGTATTTTGTGACATCTCTGGTACCAGCTGAGTATGGCATAAAATATATTTCATTTTGGGTGTATTTTGTGACATCTCAGGTACCATCTGAGTATGGCATAACATATATTTCATGTTAGGTGTATTTTGTGACATCTCAGGTAACAGCTGCGTACGTCATAAGGCATTTAAGTTGGGTGTATTTTGTGACTTCTCTGGTACCAGCTGAGTATGGCATAACATATATTTCATTATGGGTGTATTTTGTATTTTGTGACATCTCTGGTACCACTTGATTATGATATAATATTTATTTCATTTTGGGTGTATTTTGTATTTTGTGACATCTCTGGTACCAGCTGAGTATGGCATAACATATATTTAATTTTGGGTGTAGTTTGTATTTTATGACATCTCATGTACTAGCTGAGTACGACATAAAAAATATATTTTATCAGATCTCATCCTTAATATGATAAGATCCCTGTGGTTTTGAGCCTACACCCTGGTATTGATCTACCTAATGTGATGATGCTACTGATCATGTGTCTTAAGTAAGATTACATTTCTCTTTGCAGGAATTCTTACTTTCGCCAACAGATTTAGGGGTTCCCAATCAGAGACTTCGTTACTTTTTACTCGCTAAACATCAACCTCTGATATTCAAGGAAACGACTTTGACGAATGAAGAAAAGACTTTACTCAATCACCAGATTTTGTCAGAAAATGTGTGTTGCCATAGTAACCAAGATACGAATAGCTTGCAAGTAGTTGGAAGTACACCAGGAAGGACAGATACAAGTGATATCGACCCTACAAGTAAATCTGAAGCAGATATCCAAAATACTTCAGAATCAATGAGTATGTCAAATCTAGAATCTCAGAGAGACATAGGTTGCAAGATGGACAATAGTATATCACCTAAAGAGAGAAATATCAAGGAATATTTAGAGGCACTTTCACAAGAAAGTTTTGAAGACTATGCTGTTCCAGATAAGACATTGTTGAGATTTGGACGAGTGATGGATATCGTTCGAGACGAAGATGAAAGAACTTGCTGTTTTACGAAGGCGTGAGTTTGGAGTATCATTTTACATGTTTAAATCTCTTAATACTTAGTTCATGTCAAAGAACAGGTTAATTAAGTAATGATGACTGCCCATTGTGATATATCTTTATTCCGTAGGTATGGCCAACATGCCTAGGAACTGGTTCATTAGCTCATACACAGTATATATGGCTGAAAGCTAGTTTTTTTTGGCCAACAGTTTGTCCAAGCCTACGAAGCATTAAAAATTCTCTAATCTGACCGCCCGTACGGGTTGACGGTGCGTTAGCCTGTGAATAATATACACTGTAAACCCTCCTGCCGATGAATTTAATTTATGCTATGAATAATACACTGTAAACTAAACTGCGGATGAATATAAGTTTATCCTATGAATAATACACTGTAAACTAAACTGCGGATGAATATAAGTTATCCTATGAATAATACACTGTGAACTAAACTGCGGATAAATATAAGTTATCCTATGAATAATACACTGTGAACTAAACTGCGGATACATATAAGTTATCCTTTCAATAATACACTGTAAACTCAACTGCGGATGAATATAAGTTGCAAAAAGTCACAAGACAAGTTTCTCTGCAAGAAGGGTAGGAGGGTAAAGGACACAGTTACATTCTTTACTGGGCACAACAACTGGTCCTCTCGGGTGATTTCAGTAGAAAGTTAAACACAAAATGTTACAATTACATGAAAAAGGAAGATGCACCATGGTTCCTTATTATTTCAGTATTTATTCAATATCAACCTTTTATAATTTGATCACATTGTACACATTGTTATTTCGTCATATTGATTTGATGTTTTTTTTCTCTGTAGGTATGGACACTATGTGGAGGGAACAGGTTCTTTTCTTCAACGTAACAACTCACTAACGGTAAGTACTGCACACAATTCATTAGTGACTCAGTCGGATACAGATTTTCATACCAACAGCGCCCCCTCCCGTCTCCAACACACCTACGTAGCCTGGAGATTCAGAAACAATACCTGCAGATTGGTGTCAATAACCTACAGAATTAACGAACAGAAACTTCCCAAATTCAAGTAAAAACTCTCTTTTTCTGGAAACTTCCCAAATTCAAGTAAAAACTCTCTTTTTCTGATAACATTCCAACAATTTATTTGTGTTCAGCATAATTGACACACTTTGGACACTTTTGAAAGACATTGGGGAACCTAAGGAAAGGGGGGGGGGATCTTCTTCGGGTGATGGCCATCTTAACCTTTAACTGACCAACTTGATCAACACCTTACAGATTTTTCTCATAGATTCAGAAAAATCGTTTTGAACAGATAATTAAAGGTATGTGGTTGTGATAAATACCAATGTAAACAAACCGATGTGAGTCTTTGCAGGTAGGGGCATTGAGATCCATGTCAGTGCTCCATTTATAGTTAGTAAGGTATTCTATTAGACAAAGCAAGTCCATGCAGCCATGGTTTATTTCCTTAAGTATATTAAGAATATTATAATACATTATTCTTTATCCCATATCACCCACAGAACTGGGTCTGAAGCTTCCTCCCCTCCCCTCAACCATCCCACCCCCCCCACAACACCCTTGTGTCAGACCTGTTTGAAGGAGTTATGAGGGCAGTATTACATAGTACATTGCTATTGACAGGTAAACCAGTGCACAGATGTATTTAACTACGGCTCTATTTTGTACACAGAGTAAATTGTTTGTGAATTTGTTCAAATGATATTCACAAACATGAAGTTTTCCCTTGATCATGACTTATGATGTTGATTGGTGACTTTTACTTTCTAGAAACAATGGGCGTTTGAAGACCGACTTGACTCTAATGTGACCTTGCTTCGCCGCCAACAGCTCGGCTTGAGATATTTCACACCGAGGGAAGTTGCCAACTTTCACTGTTTTCCCAAAGAATTTAGTAAGTAAAAAGTCATATCTGTCAAACTGAATTTGTGTTCAGGTAGGATTTAGGCAACATTTTAGTCTTGAGATTGCAAAGTCCAACATTGAGTGGTAGTTATGCTTCAGCAACTAGTTGGGTTTCAAAGTAAACACATTTAAAGTATGCTAATTTTATCTCTGGAATGCTGCTACAAGTTCCTCAGAGCAGACTTATATGTAATGTTTAATCCATTGTTTTATACATGTAACCCCAGGTTCATCGCTCCCACCCAGGGGACATTAGTCTTGAGGGGAGCGGGGGTTCTTCTGCTCTAATGGGGTCAGCTACCTGCACCGAGATACCCGGGTCGTTAGGCACACATCTCAACCATGGGCCTCGTGACATATAGGGACTTCCAATACTACTACTACAGTAACTACTGGCAACACACAAACAAATATAATTACACATAAAGCATATATGTGGCTATGCCATGTATATATTCATAACTAAAGAAAGAAAGAGAAAAAAGGTAAAGAAATAAAGAACGACAGACGATTACTGGTTTGTTGAAATATTAAACAATCAAAACAATCAATCTCATCCATGTCTGGATGTGACACTAGTAGGGGGTAGGGACTCACTCCCTCTCTAGACCCGCTGGGCCCTCTGTCCGATCAGGGGCACATCATGGCCTGGTGGGGAGGGGGCATCTTACGACCAGGACGGAGTCACGCCAACCCAAACCCGAAGGACCTGTATAGAAATTATGAAGTAATTTCTAATGGTGATGTCTCCGACATCATATTGACGGCTGAGGGCTGTCAAGTGAGTGGCCTAACTTACTTAGCAATATAATCATACAATGGGCTCAACACTAAACACAGACAGGCAAATCTATGATAAGTACACTCGAATCATTAAGAAATATGTTTCCAGTAAATAGCATAAGTAATAAAGCTCACATCTAGCCGACCTGGCAGTCAATGATGGACACCATGCAGTAAGTCTCAGTCAGGTGCTAATTGCCCTAATTTAATTACTAGCATGTAGGCAACTAAATGCATAAATACTAAAATAATATAACACCATATATATACCCTATATGATAAGTCTCTCATAAACATAGCATAGGTACCACCAAAAAGAGATATGATTGGTTGACTTTAATGTAAACTAGTTTTGCCAGATTAGCGCTTCATTAATCCATGAAAGAGGCAACAAGTTTGCATCTAGGTCACACCTAGGTGATACTAAGGTTGCACCAAGGTGACACTAAGTTTGCAACTAGCTGACCCCTAGGTTATACTAAGGTTGCACCAATATACATGTAGCATATAGTCATAGTGTAACCTATAGAGTACACAATACAGAAATACTCATAATGGGATAAACAACATTGGCTGTATGTCATTATCAATGGTACACATAAGTATACTAAATTACACCATGGATTGTATACTATAGCTATCAATGGTATGACTTTAAATTAAGCACACAGAGATGTTTTGTGCTTAATTTACTTTGAGCCATCACAGAGTAACTGAACATTATTTAACTAAGAAGCTTACTTCTGGAAAATACAAAGTGGTTCGTACCTGTACAGAAATTATGAAGTAATTTCTAATGGTGATGTCTCCGACATCCTATCGACGGCTGAGAGCTGTCAAGTGAGTGGCACAGATCACTGGTAAACTGGACTTCTTATAGAGCCAAGGGAAAGTACCCTAAAACAATACAACTTCCTGCCCAGCCCAAATAAGGAGATAAATGAACCAGCTGGTTGGCCTACTCATTACCGGAAAACATCAACATTGCTCAATAACCACTAAGACACCAGGTGTAAACAACTTAGTGACATAGTCCCAGAGAATGAGTTCATAAACAAAGAGGTGAACACTGGGTCACCTGTTTGCAGAAGATCTCTCTCACTCTTGGGACAGCTTAGCCTTTGAATCTGTTGGCTAATGGGTTCTGTGGTGGTCCACTATTCTGGTACACATGGAGGACAAAACAATGTCATTCCAAGAATACAGGCTTAGTCATAACAACTTTCTGTACTGAAGTGACAGGCCATTGAACTCAATGAGCACCAAGAATTTGTAAATGGGAACCAATCATAGGGAGGGGGAATCTAAATCTTAGTACTTACTAATTAACCAAACAATTAGGGTTGCTACATACATTTTAATAATTAAAACTAAAACATGTTCATTTAACTTCATAAACCACTGAGGACCATGTTGTTATAGCCAATGCCATTTTATGCTTTGCAAAACACAAAGATGCATTGTAGACATATTATTCCAGGCCATTAAAGTCTTATGTTGCCCTATTGAGTGCATCTCAGGAACTGGCCTTACGGCCAGTTTGCTAGATTAAGTAGTCACGACGCTGTAATGAGCCTCATATCTTTAAACGGATCATTTCACCAACATTAAAAGTGGAATAGAACTATTACATGGGCAGATATGTGAGTGTGCTTTAATAGTATAAAACCCTGGTAAATCAAGGTGGGGGATTGGGGGGGGGGGGGTCCAGACTCATTGTAGGGTTGCCACACAGTTTTGGAAGGGTCCCCTTAAAAATTAGGTGGATGGGGATGCTCCCTCTTCATAGATCCCTTCCTCAGGCAATGACATCTGTCCCAATATCACAAAGATGACCATGTGGGTCACCAAGTAAAACGTTGTAATCAATACATTGTTTGCCTCAACTATCCATTAAATAGTTTATTTCTGTTGAAATCCCATGTTTATGCGAGGTAACATTTCGTGAGTCAAAGCAACACAGGTTGGAAAGATCAGCAGTAAATCGCACATGATAGGAACTGGCATTTGCTTTGTTGAGATAGTTTGATGACATACTTTAAACCATGTGTAATAGTAAGTTGGCCTGACGTTTCGATCCTAGCAGGATCTTCTTCAGAGGCTAAATGACAAGTACAGTAACAGAAGGGACAAAAACACGCACAGAAAACAGACAGGTTAATGAGCACGGTGAACACAATGAGATAGATGAAAGGGGATTATAAGTGGACAATGGATGGTTAGAAGAAAGCAACAGGGAAAGAGGAGAGGAAGGAGATAAACTGTGGAGGGACAGAGAGAGGATTAGGGTAGGGAATAAACTGGGGAGGGACAAAGACAGAAAGGTGTGGAGAAAAAAAGGGAGGGGAAGAGAGCTGTGGGAGGATGAGAGAAAGGGGGGGGGGGGAACAAGGGGAGAAGGAGTGAGGGACAGAAGAAAAGTTAGTCATGTCCTTCCTGAATGTTCAACCCATGAGGTTGAATGGTGCGAAGGCGTTGCATCCAGAGCCTCTCTCTGCTGATTCGTACTAGGTCAGGGCGGCTACCTAAGGATTCAATCCCCTGTAGGGACATGTCGTTAATGGTATGGTTGGGAAGGTTAAAATGTTCTCCAACTGGGGTCTCAGTCTTCATGGTGTTGACTGTGGATCTGTGACCATAGAATCGCTTCTTGAGGGTGGTTTTGGTTTCGCCAACATACTGGATGCCGCAAACTCTACAGAGATCAGATAGATGACATTGGTGGTAGTGCAAGTGATGTGACCCTTAGTCTTGTGTGTGAGTTGCATGCTGTGGCTGGTGATGGAATTGGATTCAACAATGTGGTGGCTGCAGACGATGCATCTCGAAGTACGATCACATTTGAAAGTACCGTGCTGAATGGGTGTAGGGTTGAAAGTCTCTTCCCCTCCCTTTTTTTCTCCACACCTTTCTGTCTTTGTCCCTCTCCAGTTTATTCCCTACCCTAATCCTCTCTCTGTCCCTCCACAGTTTATCTCCTTCCTCTCCTCTTTCCCTGTTGCTTTCTTCTCACCATCCATTGTCCACTTATAATCCCCTTTCATCTATCTCATTGTGTTCACCGTGCTCATTAACCTGTCTGTTTTCTGTGCGTGTTTTTGTCCCTTCTGTTACTGTACTTGTCATTTAGCCTCTGAAGAAGATCCTGCTAGGATCGAAACGTCAGGCCAACTTACTATTACACATTCTATTACACAGGCTCTCTAGTGGATAAGCAGTTTGCTAACAGTTTTATTTTATTTTCATACTTTAAACCAAATAGGATTGACCATACTAAAGGCGTATTATGGTGACTGACATACAGTGTGACACAAATAGGGATCGGAGCAAAATATACTCCACTTCTTGTTAAAACCCTATCTGATTATCTTCTTCTTAACTGGAGAAATGGTTGGTTGACTTTAATGTAAACTAGTTTTGCCAGATTAGCGCTTCATTAATCCATGAAAGAGGCAACAAGTTTGCATCTAGGTCGCACCTAGGTGATACTAAGGTTGCACCAAGGTTACTCCTTATTACGCTGCTGGCTCTTTGTCTCTGTTTTCACTTTTATCAATTGTTTCATTTTCATTTATGCCTTCATTAGTGTAGCTCAATATTCAGAACTGCCTCCCTATCAACTATTGCAACATTATTATAGTGGATGGAAATGAAGAATATGATTTGAATATGATTCTCAAAGAAATCAAGCCATTTCTTACATAGAATGGGCCATTTTATCCCTTTATACCATGTTACTGGGAGGCATTACCGAAATTGTTAGAAATGATGCATTAGTCAAAACAGGAGCAATATTCCAGCAACCCCTGTCCAACCTCCATCCCCTACCCCATCCCAGCTTCTCCTCCCAACCAGACACAGACACCACACTTCAGAAATATATATATAGTATTGATCCTCCACACATGTTTGCCTAAGTTCCATATGCGTAGTATTTGTTCAGTGTTGAAGAAGAAACCAATTTCTGAGAATTCTTTCATCAACATTTCCATGACTTATTTGTTCATTCCCTTTTCAGGTTTTCCATCGAAACTCAGTCGCAAACAACAATATCGAGTCCTTGGGAATAGTTTGAATGCACACGTGGTCTCAGTTTTATTGAGGTACCTTGTCAAGTGAACAGCCTCCTTCCATCAGATGGTTGGTTACAGACAGAATTGTTATACAAGTACTACAGCACCAGTGTGTGTACAATAAGAATTCACATTGGTGTTAGGATTAGCATGAATACACATGTAACGCAGGTTGTAAAAACACACAATCCTGCAATCCTGAAACAAGAGGACTATGGGGATAAAACAACAAACAGTAAATTCAGAGAAGTCAAGTCTAGTATATTTCACAATCACAGAAAATATCTTGCCTCAGTGTCATGATTCACAAACATTTCCGAATAAAGGGAAGAAAGGTTAGAGATACCTGTATCCCCCTGAGACCTAATTACAAAAATGTATTAATGTAAAGGGAATCTTAAAGGCGTGGTGATTATGAATACCTACATACAATGTTAAGTGCTGGCAGTTGGTAAGTTCATCACGCTATAGTCATCAATAGTAGACCAAATGTCCTCCAAGAACCCAAATTCAGGGAGTTCACCTCACAGTGGGTATTGCCTTATGCCTCGGTAAACCATACCTCTGTGGATAAGAGTACCCCAGGAGATAATCTGCACTTCTAGGCTCATCTGAGGGCAAACTGTTCTTCAGAGATGGACCTATCTGTTGGAGATTGACGTACCCTTTAAGCTCAACTGGCCGGGGAACCTGTACTTTTAGCTTCTAGAGAATCTCAAGTGATGGGCTAGTATTCGTCTGTAGAAAACCTCAATCACTGGTAGAATCTGGAGATTCTTTACCTCAATTAAAATCTGTTAAGTCTGGAGAATCTGAAGTATCTTGATAGTCTGGAGGTTCTGTAGAGTAACATGCACGATTAATATAAAAACAATTTACTCATAAGGTAATCTTGCACTAATCTCAGAATGTTATTACTAACTGTAATGCAAACGTCCTCTTTAATAAAAAAAAACATAGAATCAAAACCATAAATAACAACAAAGAACAATTGTTTAACTTGAACTACAGATTAACAAGTCTGGTTTGTCACTTCCTTCAAGTTAAGTGAAAATACTTGCAAAAAACCTCAATCAAATGTTAAAGGCATTAAACAAGAGCATCAAAAACTGTAGCC
>JAIPMN010183157.1:308-27005 GCA_020650975.1 Apostichopus californicus
CCCCCCCCCCCCCACTCTTTAAAATACTTGCCCCCCCCCCCACTCTATAAAATACTTGGATGGAAATACATTGTCAAATCGCCTTGATAAAGAGCACAACAAACGACTAACAAAAGAGAATTCGCCATGTACCATAGTAAAAACTGGGCCGTGCTGATAAATCTGATAAATCTGTAACATGTGCTATTGGGATTACAGTAAGAACCGAGGATATGTGTAATTCCAACAAATGCATCAAACTGGATTTGATGTAATTACGCATATATTCAGTTCTTACTGTAATCCTAGAAGCACTCTATACAGACTTATAGCACGATCCAGTTTTTACTCTGGTACAAAACTTTAAGATTTACAGTAGTTATTGTGTTCACTGTGAGTATCGGGTGGCACGTGAGGCGTGTTTGTGTTGTATTACCAAACCAACAAGGGGTCGGTACCAAATCCGACCCAACCTCCTACTATATAGCATTTCCACAGAGCCACTACCAGCGGTATCTCTATTGGAGATGGAGCTATTTTGAATTCAAATTAATGGTCGCTGTTTTTCCTCTTACAGAGATTAATGTAAGAGATAGTTTTAGGATCTAAGCATAAATATTCAATAAAAGCTATATATAATTCATTGAAACTATAATTTGACTACATAACGAGATTTGAAGCCATTTTTACATAAATTTAATCAATTGACGATATCTTTGAATATTTTCATTTAGCGTTGCCACTTTATATTTCATTCTCATTGATGTTCAGCAGTATCCTTGTTTGTTATAAATAAAACAACTTTACATTATCTCACTTTACTCTATGACGAATCTGCTTGATTTTATATAGGTTAAAGTATCACTAATTTTGATAATCAGTACTGTAACACATATATTAAGATGTCTCAAAAGTTCAACATTTTACAATTTACTTTCTGTTTTGACAAAACAGAAAGAAATGTATATGATGATGAATTGATATGGGGATTTATATACAACATACAGTTCTACATAACTACAAATCAGTAGGCTCCCTGTCAGTGGCGAACTGCACAAATTTAAATTTTCTATCATATCTTAAGTCAGTATTTGTTGTACAAAGTTCAAAATGATTACAACCTAATGAAACCTACACTCACTTAGTTATTAAGCTATATAAGTATGGAAATGAAAGGGGAAAACAGAAGGATATAAATATTGGTCTATTCAGCTAGAGACTAAAGTACAAGTCATAAAGCAATAACTTTGGAGCCGTTGTTCACTTTACATCACAATATTGGTTGTTAGATTCCTTCTGCAGCTTTGCGGCCGTTTGGCTAAGATCATTTGTAGTATCTTTCATAGAGAAATCGTGATAATTATTTGACAATGAACACACAGTCACATTCTTTATACAAGGGTACTGGGATTGAGAATGGATCCGTAGTGTTGTAGTTTGATTTTCGTGCCCATGTTTTTTGTTGATGGGTTACATTCCTTATAAAATATTAAGAATTACGGCCAATTTAATTCCTGAAAATCTATTGAAATTAAAACAATATCAATGAAAGTACTATTTTCTTTTCCATCGAGCAAATTCTAAGCAAAATATCCGTTCTACCCAAATTTATCAAATGAAGGAGTTTTCTTTTGCAGAGTAATGGATAGTTGATTCTTGTGAATGTTTTACTTGATGTTGTTTATTTTGTCCATAACATCCTTACATTTGGAAGCTACTGATTGTTGCTCCACATTCAAGAAATAACTATAGTGGAAATTGGAAATTGTAGTGAATATGTTGTAAGAATATTAGTTCAAGTCAATAGAATTCTGGTATCGCGTAATGTTCTGTTGCATTCAATGACGGTAACATGTACCTTTAGTTAAGATTAACTTATTTTGAGCAAATTTAAATACATTAAAAGTAGATAACTGTCATGATCATATGACATTGGAGTATCAAACGTCGACAAAGAAAAATGTCCCTGATATATCCCGAAATTCTCCATATATTGGGTTAATCTGTTGTGGTTCGAAAATAATTAGAAGGTTGTTTCATATCGGCATACTATAAGCGTCTTGTTTTCCGCATCAACAGATACTGCACAGAACTATAATACTGAAATATCAACTTGGGCACAACTTGCTATGTACAATTAGTATATATAAACAGTTTGTTCATGATAGTAAGGGAGTGTTATTTTGGGTTGCTATCGAGTGTGCAATCTGGACTGTTTTCTTGTCAGAGGTTTGTTTGAGGTAATTAAAATGATCTGAAACGCAAGATATGGTATCTTCCGATATTCTAACTTTATTTTTCCCACTGCAATAACTACTTTTAGTTGCAAATTTTAGAAACACAATTTGACATGTAGTCAGATAATCGATGTGACTTTGCCTCTTTCATAGTTTGTTTTGTTTTTATCTTCACAGTGAGACCTGATAAGCATAACGTCAAACGAAATTGCAAAATATGGACACTACTTCTACTGTATTATTCTTTGTAGGTCTTCTTTTGCGTGTTTCTGGTGAGTTTTAAACTTAGTTTATTAAATAACTCAATAACAAGAGGGCAATCCACGGACTTGCAAATTTCCTCGCCAGGAAGACTGATTTCAAATTAACAAATTTGTTATAAGCTATGCAATCTGGCAATACCGTTTTTGAAGTCAACATGACTACATTATTTCGTGAAGCCTACACTGAGAAAACCTACGCTGGGATTTCTGCATCCAGAATCATACTTTTAACTGATAAAATTAGTGTAAAAGTTTCCTTGATTTTTAAACACGTGACTTTTGACCTCGGTTTCCATGGCAACCATACATTTTGATAGCATATCCATTTGTCCTCTAAGAGTTATAGCCAAGGAAAAACGATTGAACTAAATGTGATCATTGTTCATGGGTCGGGAAACTGTGAGACATTTGGATTCACCCTGGAGTACCTTCCCACCAAGGTTGAAGAAATTCGGTCCAGTCGTTTAGGAGGATGTTTTGAGACAACATTGGACACACAAACACGCCCCCACAATCACATATACGCACCTGACAAACACGCTCCACTCATACACGGACACGTTTTGACTCCTCCCTAGGTCATGGACTTCACACTGATGTACCATACTACCTGACCCCTTGAAACTAACTACTCGGGAAAACGTATCATTACCATGGCAACTGTTGCTATGGCAACAGACGTAGCTGTATATTACCCAACTGGCAAAAACCTACAATATCTCAACCTCCCTATTGGATTGACGAGATAATATCAGTTAAAGTTAAATGAGTTAAGCTATGTACATATATTGTATGTAAATTGATGTATAAGTATCCATTATCTATATCTTGCATTTGTGTTTCGTTATGGAAATGTTATCACTTAGGCTTCCGTGTCTGGCTAGCTACAGAAAATAAATCCATTACTGCCCCAATATCCCCTCCTTTCTGCGTTTGTCATATTCACACATCACTGTTTAGTTCATTCGATCATTCCATAATAATATACCGATGACTACTTGATGATATCACGGTATGAGGTAATGACTGTATGATCTACATTCAGTTAAAAAACTACGTACCACAATCATTTGAATATTGACATGTATATATATTCAATTTGGTGTTACGTTTGTTTCTAGTCGCAGTACCTGCCCATTCATGGGTAGAATCCGACCTCTCAACGGCTTCAGTAGTGGTTAAAGAAGGGGAATCTGCGGAAATATCTTGCATGTTGAAGGAAAGCAACGTTGCATATTTTTGGTTAAAAGGCGGATCTCTCGAAAATAGCACTGTAGTTGCCTCTTTCATCAGCGACATTACTGTAAACGACCCTGACGACCCTTTCACTGTAACAGAAAATGGAACCCTTATCATTAAGACAGTAAGCCGTACCGATGAAGGAAAATATATTTGCAGAGTTTCTTCGAAAGAGATCAGTTGTCACGGTGAAGTTTTTGTATTTGTACAAGGTGAGTCCACTGCACTTATCATTTATAGTGGTCAGCGGGACAACGGAATCACAATATCACTTAATGAGATAAGTTTGTTCCCAATTAAACTGCAGTACGTTCCACGTTGTGACAAATATGACATGAAAATGTTTTTCTTAGCTTGCAGCGAAGAGGGATAACATATAGCATGTTTAACATATGTTTAAATATGTGCAATTTGTTTTCATTAGATCAAAGCCGAGTGAACAGACGCTATACAGATATATGTAGTATATGAATGGAACAATTTATCACTTACAACAATGTCAGCAACAATGTAAGCAAAGCTGAAATAGTACCAATATGTTACAACAGAACAATTTAATTTTTGTCATATTTGCAAGCTCTTTACAAAGTTTCCGTGGTTTGTTGAAACATTTTAGGCATACAGCCTATGATATTTTATTAGCAAACAAACTTGACAATTTAAGTTACATCTTCCTATAAGAAGACCAAATATTAAACGTAAAACAATGTTGGTGTTAGTACCAGTGTCTGAATATCACTACATTTAATTCTACGTGGAATTACGCTGGGTGTGTATTTTTACGCAAGAACTTCCACGGGTTTCCAAGGTTTATCTTCAAAGATGCTAACATTCACTTATGATTATTTTATATTTAGCTGCCCTTCAAGACTTTCAGCTTACCATTGAAAATTGCGAGCCGGAGAACAGTTGTGTGATAAGCACTGAATCTAATAAACAAAAGTCGTTGACGTGTAAAGCCACCAATGCGTCACCATCGATGAAATTAAAATGGTTCAATGGATCTCATGAGATAAAGGATAACATCCAAGAAAACAGTTTGACAAAGGGACCATCGAGAGAAATCTCAAGTACAATAAAAGACGTCTACAAAGCTCCTTCTACGTTAACATGTCAAGCTGTAGATTTCAAGACAAGCAATGATGATGGAATGTTTGCTCATGTCCAATTCCGTACTTCTGGTAAGGAGATCAAACAATTTGAAATTATCTTATCTAGACTTTCCACGCTATAGCATTTTACCGAATGTGTAATTGTATTCTTCAGTTGCCTTGCTTAGTTCAATGTAGATCCAATTACTTTAATTCTATACTAATGTCATATTCTTTTAATTTTCTTCACATACCCAGCTGCAACAGCAGACATATCTCCAGGGTGGATTGTGACCGCCATTTTGTTTATTGTAGGATTTGTAATTTTGTTTCTTATTGTAATCTTCATCACAGGTATGTTGCTAGTTCAATTTGCATTAATGAATACGTTTTCCATTTATATATGAATACTTCAAACACTAGAGGATGCAAGTTGATAGTAATATCGTACTCATCATTAATGTGCTTAACTTACAGAAATATCAGAGTTTTTTTTTTATTCTCGAGGCTATAATTTATGTATGTAAATTAAGATAGTTCCATCAACTTAATTGGTAGGATTGAGTTTTTCAAAACGTTCTCTAATGTTCTTCAATTAATATATACAATTTATATTTATATTGCAGTCTGGCCAAAGATACGCAAAGGGAAAGATGTTGAAACACAGTAAGCAAGTGTTATACATCTTTAATAAAACTATAGCTTGTCGAGTACTTCATTATCACTGCAAAATAACGTAATGGTACTCAAATAAACTGAAGAAAACAATAAATTGATCAAGTTTCAAACCAAAAGCAGTTTGAAGATTAGTAGTGATTTGATCGCTATTGATTACCGTAAGCATTACCTTGATTAGTGTTCACCAACGGATATTACTATCTGTAAAGAATGCATGTCAATGTTCTTTGTCGACTATAACCCTTTTGTATGTTCGGCTAAGCTAGTATATCCATCTAAGCAAATTATATGGTTCTCCAATAGTGCTATACATTTTCCCAATGCCATCCTCCCACTAACCCTACACTCCCTTGCATTCATCGTGGTAGTAATATATATGGACTTCATATCCTTAACTAAAGAACAAAAGGCACGTGTTATTCACATACTTTCTTTTCTATTTTGCAGGAACAGTGCAGAAGGAGAGTCCCTGCTAGTATGCAATTGCCAAAAATACCTACATTTCGAGAGTGATATACCATATTGTAATCGCTTATTCGATTTTAAGAACATATTCTTGATACGTTGAGAGTGCGAAGCGAGAACTTGTATTCAAACTGTTCCTATTCTGATCATTTTAGCGCTTACTCTCGCACACAACGGTATAAATCAGAAAAATGATAAGCATGAGTTAAGATAAATGGAGGATTCAATATTATATACACGAAAGCAGTTTTAAATTAGGAAATATTGTTAATAATGTTAATAATTAAATCCAGAACCTTAGTCATGATTGTTATATACTGAGTTCTCACACCCTCATCGGAAATATGCTATTATAATATGCATTGTAATTTACGTTATAATAATTTATGTTAATTTGTTTAATATTTTACAGAGGGAGGGGAGTAATATACGGTACTTATGATATTGGGCGGATCGTGTGATCTAGTTAATTGTGTTCAACCGAGAAATATCTTTAAAATATTACATTTATATCACACAAGCCATACAAACCATTGTTTCCTTAGGTTAGCTTAAATCGCATCTTTGTGTTGATTGGGATAAAGTAATTTGTCGACACCATGAGATGATTAACTTATAAAACTGTTCATTTGCTTGACAAAGACATGTTTCACATAGTTTAGGTATATTTCTTAAATATGTGGTCCCTATTCTCTTTACGATGATGTAGTGATTTGAGAGAGTGCTTGAGAGAGCATTGAGGGAGAAGTATTTGGTAATTTTCGGCTAGTTAATTTAACTGGACATACGTAAATAACGAAAATAGTAGAGAGGGCAATGGTTTACATATAGAAAAGAAAAACAAAAGCGTATGCAACAACTATGATTGGTATTATTCTTTAAAATATAATTTGCTTACCTACGTTCATCAACTTACCGCCGATGATAATGCTTTAAATTATGTGATCAAAATATGCGCATAAAGCAAAACATTCGCTTTCTATGTTTTGGTATTTTGATGAATTAATATTCTCACAGGCCGACCTTAAAACCAAGGAAGATGAAATAAAGAGCAAAAATGATGAAATTACCATATTGAATGTGAGTACATTATACATCAATCATTTCAGGAATTAAGTAATAAATAGATCAAGAAAACTTCGTTACGTAACTAGTGAAAAAAAGTATGTTAAGATAAATAGAAGATCCATTATTAGATACAAAAAAACAGTTTTTAATTTGGAAATATATATCACCTAATGTTAGTTATTGCATCCAAAATCTTTGTCATAAACGTTATATATAATTGCGATATCATATATATCATTTAACACGTTTACTTGTTGAATTACATATTTCGGTTTGGGAGTTATCACTCCCTCTGCCGTACTTGCTTTTGAGAGGGTCATCTAAAATAGGACCGAGGCTTCTCGGCCGTTTTGTTAAAGAATATAAGTAATTTCCGTCAAAATACAAACATATCGTTTACCAGGATCAAGTGTCGTAATTATTCTCTTTTGAAGGGAATTAATCCTTACACCGTTAAAGTCTTGATGTAAGGAAAGTTAGGGTTGAGAGTGGATCAAGTTGTTTGGTACTCGTGCACATGATCTATCCTGGGTAACTTTTCTCCAGCATTATCTCAATGATTAAGAAATATGTTATGTGATTCTGTGTTTAGGGCGTTAAAGGTATTTTATTATACTGAATTTATCAATTTTAAATATGGGTTGGTGACAAAAGCCTAGTTACGTAAATTAAATCTTTATTCTTAGTTTGAAAGTCCTTCGACCTGAAGGCCTGGTAATTACAAAACGGTGTGTCAAATTTACAGTTCCGCTTTATGTAAAGCCTCTTATCTCCGTTTGCATAAGACAAAACCAGACTAAATAAGGTATCGTTGGATAACACCTCAGGTTAGATTTAACACTGTTCAAATTTTACGCGTTGATTTTATAATCTATGAATAGTATGAAATGATGTCTTCAACTCACACAGAAGCTATCTTCGTTGACATGTATTATCCCAACATGAATTATTTATCATTTGCGTCAGCGTTCTGTTTTGGCCAATATGATAAGACGATATATCTGCAGGAATAGCAAACATCATTTAGAAGAAGTTATGCATTTTCATTTACAAGTGAATGTCAACGTGACCAACAGAGTTGAAAATTATTGTTACTTGCCAACATGTATTCAACATTTCTACCAAAATATGATTTATTTTAAAGTGAACCATTAAATAATTGGCAACCTCTCAGCCTAGATATCACACTGGCGACCATATATTTCACGTGATGATTCTCTTAACAACGAAAGAGATGAGTTTGTTTTTCTTCAGCTCAGACGACATCTTTAATATTATGATATGCTTCTATGCTCTCAGAATGTTGTTGTACTTACGTTATCAATATTTGTGTAACGGTGTTTTAAAAAAAATGAAAGACCGGAGGTAAGCATTTAAGTCACAAGTATATGCAATTTATTGAACCAGATCAAGGAGGATTTGGCTCTCCAAACAAGTGAGAGAAATAGCTGATTTAAAGATGATATGTTTCAACGAATTTTACACTATATTTTAAAAGTACACGAAGACGCAGTCTGGCAGTCCACTTTGCATTATTAACTTATGCATGTGGAGGGTGGGGGAGGGGGGGTCAATATTGGTAATAATAATATTGGGAACTGGTAGGGAATACTTCTTGGTACTTATGATATTGGGCACATCGAGTTTAGATGTGATCAATATAATTGTGTTCAATCGTGAAATATCTTTAAATATTACATTTATATCACACAAGCCATACCTACCATTGTTTCCTTAGATAAGTTTAAATTGCATCTTTGTGTTGATTGGGATAAAATATTTTGTCAATACGATGAGATGTTTAACTCATAAAACTGGTCATTTGTTTGACAAAAGTCATATTTTGCATAATTTACGTATGGGTTCTTAATTAAAGATGTGTTCCTCTTTCTCTTTGCAATGATGTACTAATATAGAGATTGTGTTTGAGAGAGAAGTGTTTTGGAATTTTAGATAAGTATAAAATACTAGACATACGTAAATAACGAAAATAGGTGGAAGGGCAATGGTTCTCATTAACACAAGAGAAACAAAAACGTATGCAACAACTATCATTTGTAGAATGACTTGAAATATATTTTTTTACTACCGTCCATCAACTTAGCGCCGTTGCTAATGTTTAAATGTATATCATCAAAATGTACGCATAAAGCAAACCATTCGCTTTCTATGTTTTGGTAATTTGATGAATTAATGTTTTTACAGACCAACCTACAAACCAAGGATGATGATATAAAGAATAAGAGTGACAAAATTACCGAATTGAATGTGAGTACATTATGCATCAATCGTTTCAAGACAATTCAATGAAGCAATAAAAACTTCGTTACGTTGTCGTTGACTTTCTTTAATTATACCTAACTCATTTACTCTAAATATACTGATACTGCAAAGTTAAACGTTTAAAACTATGTTATTGTATCCTTTAATAATTCCGTTCTAAATAAAGAAGTGACTAAATATATGCCATTCTGTTCAATATCTAGGCCGCACTTGCAGAAACAAATGCAGACAAACGAGTGAATGAATCCAATGTTACGGTAAGATAGAGAGTAGCATAGATATAATATACATCACTCACAAACACTTTGTTTTGTTAATATTATCGTTATAGTAATACTTGGTTTCGGATGAAAGAATGATCGACTGTATGGATGAATGAATGATGACAATGATAAGGAAAAGGAGAATGATGGTGATTTGTGTTGTTGTTATTATTTTGGCAGAACAAAGACACCGAACTTAAGGATAAACGTGACCAAATCTTAAAATTGGAGGTTAGTACATTTGTCATGAACTTATAAATTATAGCGAATGAATTAATTCATGTTACTTTGGCGGTCTCGAAATTTGTTTATCTTAAACGTGCAACGTTTTCCTGAAAATAGTAATGCGTCATCTTATAATTAAGACCTTTTATGCCAAAATTGTGAGGTATAATAAGTAAGAAGGGTTAAGCTACTATTGTGAATGTTTAAAAAATAGCGATACGTTTTAACTGTTTATCTTTTTCATCTCTTTGCGATGATATAGTGTTTTTAGCGAGTGTTTGAGCGAGAATGTTCAGATCAGACTAAATACTAATTAAGTCAAAGATATCTTCATGTTTTTAATTTGGCAAAAGATATGATTGGTTATTCCAGGTAAGTCAAAACTATTTAACGTATTTAAAAAAAAAGAGAAAAGTACGAAGAGCAATGGTTCTTATTAAAACACGAGAAACAAAAACGTATGTAATAAGTATTAGTGATGTTATGCTTTATAATAAATTTTGCGTACTACCATTTATCAACTTATCACTGTTTACAATGTTGTAAAGTATACCATCAACACATGAACATAAAGCAAACTGTCTGCTTTCTATATTTCGGTATTTTGATGCATTGGATGTATTCTTACAGATTAACCTACAAACCAAGGATGATGAAATAACGAAAAAAAGTGCAGAAATTATCAAATTGAATGTGAGTACATAATGCATCAATCGTGTCATGAAAAATAAGCAATAAGTAAAGCAAGAAGACGTAATCTTACCTAACCAATTTACTCTAAATATAAGGAAAGTTTTAACAGTGTTATTGTATCCTTCATTACGTGGTTTCTAAATAAGGAAGTGACTAAATATATGCCATTCTGTTCAATATCTAGGCAGCACTTACGGAAACAAAAGCAGACAAACGAGTGAATGAATCCAATGTTACGGTAAGATAAAGAGTAGAATAAACATAATGAAAATGATTCAAGAACCCTTTATTTCGTTAATATTATCGTTTCAGTAATACTTGGTTTCGAATGAATGAATGAATGAATGAATGAATAAATGAATGAATGAATGTATGTATGGATGATGACGATGATCGGGAGTGTTGGTATTGATTTTGCTGTTATTATTTTGTGCAGAGCAAAGACACCGAACTTAAGGATAAACGTGAACAAATCTTGATATTGGAGGTAAGAAATTTGTCATCCAATTATAACATATTGCCAATGATGTAATTCATGTTACTATGGTCGACTCAAAGTTTGTTTATCTAAAAATTCAACAGCCAACCTCTCGCCTTTTCAAAGATAATGTTAGTCGACTGCCTATTTCTAATGACTACATCATAACTGATCTCGCGTGTTTTTTTTATTAAATTGAAAGAAACCAGAATAACATGCTACTTTTAAACATATAATATGTGCACCATGACCGTGAGGTCGAGAGTAACGAAAACTTACCGCGGAAGTGGCAAGCAGAAAACGCTCGATATGCATATTTATTGAGTATGAGATATAATAGGCCTACGATATTACATATTTGGGGTTAAAGACTTAACTATTACCATAATGGTACACCAGCTGTATGAATTGTCAGACAGTACCAATTCTTTACAACAAACTGTGCAACCACCATTTTTTCAAAAGCTGTGATGGATAATCGCCCCGATGAATTTTGGGAAGTTTCCATAACAGTTTCCATACAACCGTCACTGTGGTCAGATATAAAACAATTTCCGGGGACCGTTATAAATAGGCTCGTATTCCCCTTGATTAAATCTTAAAAATATCTCAGCGACTACTTTATCATGAGAATTTTTTTTCCTTACGACTTTTGATTCTGCAAGACGCAGACTAATTATATGGAGTGATACTTGCCAGCCCTACCCATTGGGGCACCACTGACGATATACAAAATATCTTAAAATCTTCGTGAAAAGTTCGGAGGATGGATGAGAAAACAATCTGTCAGACATATGTTTAGAAATAAATATATATTTTTAGAGGAAAAATAATATTAATGCGTGCAATGTCGATAAAATATTTTCCAGTGTTATATTTCAGTTACGCAACATATGGCTACTTATTGAAGTAAAATCAGTTTCTTTTTTTCTTTGGTGATTAACATATAATTTTGTTTTAAGATCAAGCTAACACTATATACACACAGAAGACTTATTCTTTTTTGACAGGAGGCGTCAAAGAGAAAAGACGATCAAATTAAAACGAAGAATGAAGAGATAGCAAACCTAAAGGTGAGTTACGCAACATATGGCTACTTATTGAAATAAAATCAATCCTTTTTTTATTCTGTGATTAAAATATAATTTTGTTTCAAGATCAAGCTAACACTATAAACACACAGAAGACTTACTTGTCTTTTGACAGGGGACGTCAAAGAGTAAATACGATCAAATTAAAACGAAGAATGAAGAGATCGCATACCTGAAGGTGAGTTTCGCAACAGATGGTTACTTATTGAGGTAAAATCAATCCTTATTATCTTATGTGATTAAAATATAATTTTGTTTTAAGATCAAGCTAACACTATAAACACACAGAAGACTTATTCTTTTTTGACAGGAGGCGTCAAAGAGTAAAGACTATCAAATTAAAACGAAGAATGAAGAGATCGCAAACCTGAAGGTGAGTTACGCAACATACGGTTAATAATTGAGGTAAAATCAGTTTGGTTGTTTATTGCTTGACTGAAAACAAGAAAGCCTTTCATGAAGCCAATTATACAGCTTAGTAGAAGAGAAGTTACTAATTGGCAAATTTTAATGGCCATACGTAGTCATCGCAAAATTAGCCTTAACACTAAAAGGTACATTCATATGTACTGTATGGTCTGCGGCGTTTGAACGTCTCATAGAAGCAATATTGAAATGCGTTATATTAATCAAACTTTAAGTATAACCTATGGATTCGACGACGTAGAATATTTTCGAAAAAAGCACTCATAGTTTCGTTCATCGTAGATTAAAGCACAAAGCAATGAGCAAGAGCTAATCAAATGAGAACAGGATATAGCTTATTTTTAATGTGAGTACAAACATTATTATATTATTGCATATTATCGTGAGCAATGGAAAACTATTAAAAGCAAATTGGAAAAAGGGATGTCTGGAGAATAGCCTAATTATTTGACGGAAAAGGGGATATAGAACATTATATATATTCTTCTCTGAGCTAATATTATGCATTAATGTAATTTATGTAGTGATCAGTTGTTAATGTAATTGTGTAATTGTGTAATTATTTTCAAGCTATCAAGATAACAACACAGTTTAATGACTTCTGCCCGATGAACCATAACAAGCGTTTTTCTTAATTTCTTCCCGTTATTGTACAACCTCAGTTTATTACTTGTGCACCTTAATGAAGACAAAGAAGACGTGAGGGAAATTCTAAAGGCTACAGGTCAGGTAGGTATTGATTGAGAATTATGTACTAAGCATATGAAATATTAGGAATGATTTTCCGACAGTTCGGTTAAGCAGTCAATGATATTACCTGCTATATGAGCCTGATAGTATCGAAACGTCAGGCCAACTTACTATTACACAATGATATTACATGTTACATTTACTTTAGCCTTAATTTATGTATGATATAAGTATATTTTCATGTTATCTAAAGTGGAAAAATCAGGTTATCTAAAGTGAGCTAATGTCACAATGGTTACATATGGCTTTTCTTATATTCCAGATCACAGGGGTCAGCAAAGAGAAATCCGTACTTAAAAAGCTCTCTGGAAAGTGATCTCAAGATGACTTCGGTGCTTTTTTGAATATTGTGGATTATATGAAGTTTTTGACTGGATATTCTAACAACCGCGATTTTCAACAATATTACTCACTTATGTACTACGGCGCAGAGTTCTTAATATAGTTATTTTTTTCATCATCTTCATTTTTAAGCTTTTACTTACCGTACTAACGATTATTTTAGAAACGATCACTAAATAGAGAAGTTGTCTTAGTAAGATATGTTTAACTGCCCTAAACATAAAACGGACTAATTTATATATATATATATATATACATATATTTGTATTTGTATATTTATTTGTTTCATCACAATTTACAGTGTGACGGGATATATAGAAGTAATTCTTGATTTAGCAGGCTCGTTGCTTTAAATAATCAATCTGAGAAAGACGTCAGTTCGGATCGGGAAAAGAGAATGTCCCACAATATTGCGTTGGTGTGAGTAAAGTTAAAACGTTCTGGCCTCAGGCTTAAGTTTGAGGGCTATACCAGTTTTTATGCCATATTGCTCAATCAATGTATAATGAGATTTTGATTCTGTTTGGCCCTCTACTTTAAGCAATGTTTGTTTTTTACTTCGTAAAAGATTATTTGGAAACGTGTTCTATGCTATGAACACGCACATAACAATATTGCTTACCTTATACCTTTTCAATCGGTTACTTAGATTTACAAATCTTAGATTTAGTAAATGAAATTGGTACGATCTACTTTTATATAACTTCAAAACAAATTAAAGTGACAAGTCAAATTATTGTTTAACACATATGATTTTAGCATAAACATGTTCTTAGAAATAAATGAAACAAGTACTTAATCATTGTTCGTTTTTATTTCGTAGCCTAGACACATTTGATACTAGAATGAAATACACTATATCTAAAAAACTATTTGGAATAGTCCATGTATTGAACCTGAATATGACAGAACGGTGAAGTTTAGAGAGTTCAGAGAGTCCCTGTTAACTGTCTAAAAAATTATCCGATTTACAATAAATTGTCTGCTGCTGGGAAAACTAACAGTTTAAAGACCGACTGCAGTGACTGACCGAATAATGTCTTAAAAATAAAACAAAATTAAACCAAATGTTTCTTTGTAAAGATCTCAGACAGCCAGTGGGCCCGAAGACGAAGACTCCGGACACTGCAGCGTTTCGGCGATTTCATCTTTACTTGTTGTCATTTCTCGTTTTAGTTGCTTAATTCAGAGAAGACTTAAATTTCATTAAAATGTTTTTGTATTTTGACATGTTTGTCACTTTCTTGTGCCCTTCCTCCCCCACCCCATCCCCATGAATCTTGGACGCCAACGCATACTCATCTGGTATCAAAAAGGGAATTGAGTGCTATTTTTGTCATGTTTGTAAACTGGTTTGAATCATTTGCTAACGATTATTGCATTTTCTCTACATCCCGTCACTATTGTAGTTTATTTCATGTTTAAATAAATGAAATACAAACATTTATTTACACAACATAATAAAGAATAATACGCTTTGTGTATTGACTCTTTTTGCTTCTGGCCTGATCACGGAATACAACTGCCCCAACATTAGTCATTGGTGCAACGGTGGGAAACAACGACGGCATGCCGCCTGCAACAAACCGTTGATCCGATCAAGGAACACTCTAGTCCGACGGGGATAAACTATGGTTTGCGACTGCATAGGCACCATGAATTGCCCGCCGGTTGCCCAAATGTGATTTACGAGATGTGACAATGCCCTACTTAGACCTAATAAAGAAAACAAATCAACAGAAGATCAATGAGGACAAACGTACTCAAAATCAACTCACACTGCAACATTAACATTTGTACATTCTGCAGTTTTCATTGCCTATCAAACGTACTTGGACGGTTAACAATAAAGCATTTTTTTTCAGTGTACAATATAAATGTAACAAGTAATAGGTTAATGCGGTCGTTAAATCCCTGTCACTGATTCATACATATTGTTAAGTCTATACGGGAAAGAAATGTTTTAAACTATTGATTATGTTGATAAAAAAGACTGCCATGATGAGCAATTACATAATTTCACTAATAACTGAGCAAAGACATAAATTGCCTAAGATCACAAGATGATTTACGCATTTTTACTTTAGCCACGAACGCGTTTACTGTGAAGGTAATATGGTACCACAACGTTTCTCTACAACATATGTTTTGTCGATTTTTGTAAACATTTAGTATTTGACACTGATCGTAATTGTTTGACTTTCGTGCGATAATACTTCAACCAGAAATGTTAATTACCGCTGTTCTGGTGGCATCTGCATGTCCACCAATTAGCGTGTTTAGTATGATGCGGTATCCCCGAAATATTGTATATTATGTGGATTACGAATTATATCCTAACGTTACATTTTCAACAAGCGGCTCTTGTCTTGACTTAGGAACATTGTGAACCTCATGCTGTCTTGTATCTTGTAAGACGAAAAAAATAGGACATATTTTTTAGATTTGCTTGAAAACAGACGTGAATGGAGAATGGTACGACCGGATTTACATACTTTAAGTTAAGTTTTCAAATACCAACAGTCCGCATTATATTCTTAGATATGTATAAATTGCCACATAACTCACGAAAAAATGAACTCTTTAAAAGAGGTCTCAGAACACACATCTAGTAATTATCTTATTTATCCAATTGTCAAATACATTAATGTTTATAGTCACGGGTTGCAAAGGGTCTTTATGAATACCAAATATGCATCTCCTCCAAGCGTCACTAAATTGCATGTACACACATAGGCGTAGGAGCCCAATTTGATTTGGGGGGGGGGGGGCTGTAACGACTTGCCCGAAAAGTTTAACCCAAATTTTTCGCGCGCTCCGCGCGCAATCATGTTTATGTGCATATCATTTAGGGCATGTATCGGATATAACATCTCGTGCCAATAACAAACAATTATATTCCGAGTTAATACCCTTCCATATTGGTTATAATTATTGGGGAAGTTGTTACAATGATAATGATAATACTAATATAAGTTTTATCATTGAAAAACACATTGCAATTTTTTTTTCTTTCAGTAGGTGCCCGAAAAATTCACAGCATATTGCCCGAATTTTCACGAAAATGTTTGGCCGGGGGGTTGCAGCCCCCCACCCCCCCCCCTTCAGCCCCGCCTCCTACGCCTATGTGTACACATTGTAATAAGTGTTATTGTGGTACTAACTACATTAATGGGAATTCGAAAGCTATTTATTGCATGCTGACTTGGGGTTGTTTACCAGTTACTTGTCAAATACAGTAACAAAAACAATGAATTTGTTTCATGTCAAATAAAGCTACATAGATACATGAGGATGTGTTTTCTTCTCTAGTTATGATGACTGTACAACATTAAACTTAAATATTATCCATGGCCATTCCCATAAATAAGATTGTCTTCCACTTTTATCTTTAATCTGCTTCTTCTAGAACCCCAATGTAGGATGCGGTCATACACATCACTTGTCTATGGTTCTCTTTATAGTCCATCGGGGCAGGTCTCAAAATGTGCTTAAAAAACGAGTTTCGTTGCACATATTTAGTACCAATGTTTGTTGGTTGGAAGTTGTAGAGGGATGTCCTAAAAAACATTTTTCATGATGTTGGATGATTGAAGAGGTGTTATTGTTCGAGTAAACAACAAACAAATGACGTCACTCTATTCGGTGTACGACGATTACAACAAAGCAGTTCCTTGTCACAGCAACACGAAAACGGCATTTAAATGCATTTGAACTTATTAAAATCAAGATGTTTTTGTTGATAGTTATAGAGGGATGTCCTGAGATGATCTTAGGGGTTGTTGGATGCTTGGAGAGATGTTATCTTGCGAATAAACAACAAATTACCTCACTATGAAGTGTGGGCTAAATTAAAAATCAGCAACGACTATTCACAGCAACATGATAATTGTTTTTAAATGTTACTAAACCTATTTAGAACCAAGGTTTGTTGGTTTGATGATGTGAAGAAATGTCTTTAGAATACTTGAAGATTGTTGGATGCTAAAAGAGGTAATACTTTACGAGTAAACAACAAACATATGACGTCACTGTTATAGGTTGGACGACAATTAAAACTCAGGAGTTCCTTGTAACAGCAACATGGAAACGACAAAATTTAAATGTTCTTGCACTTATTTAGAAACGATGTGTTGGTTGAAAGTAATGGAACATTATCAAAATGATATTTAAAGAGTTGTTTGGTGCTAGGAGAGGTGTTATTTTACGAGTAAAGTTTGTAAACAGTATACATATGACGTCACTCTTGTACGTTGTAAGATAATGAAAATAGAGCAGTTTCTTGTCACAGCAAGATGATAACATAATTTAAATGTTCTTGCACTAACACTACTTAGGACCAGGTAATGTTGGTTGAAAGCTATATAGGAACGTCTGAAGAACATTTTAACAGTTGTTGGGTGCTAAGAGAGGTGTTATATAAAGAGTAAACAATAAACAAATAACGTCATTCTTATGCGTTGTACTGTACGACAATTAAACAGAGCAGTTCCTTGTCACAGCAAGATGATAAAATAATTAAACACAGTATTAAGAACCAGGATGTGTCGGCTGAAGTAAAGGAGGAATGTCCGAAGAATATTTTAAGAGTTGTTGGATTCTAAAAGCAGTGTTATTTTTCGAAAACAACAAATTTATGTTGTGTTAAACATAATTTGAACAAATGCAGTTTTAAACACTGTCCGTCTCCTGAAGTCTGCCTCGAGACTCACCTTTAACGCAAATGTAGCTGGTCAAAAACGCAGTGACCAGGCAAAAATATATGTTTTTAGGTTTGGGGAAATTAGCAAGTAGCACCTTCCCATGAGGGTAGGCCGGATGACTCTGAGATTGTGGGGACAACTTGAAAAGGCGTAACGCTCACACAAATATAAACATAAGGAATATATAGTAGTTTTACTATGCACATGAATCTTGTATTAAAAACAATGGGGTCACTTAAACTTAAAGAAAAATTTAAATGATATAAATAGGTAACTTACAGATCTTATCAGAGCTGTTACGTCTAACAAGAAATCCACTGAACTTATTTGAAAATAAAATGCCTAAGTTAAGTCCTAAGTTAGAACACAATCACGGCGCGGGTCAACCAAATAAAAAGTCGCGAAATATAATTACTTCCTTGGGTTACTTCAATCAGGGTCAGGTTCACTCTGTTGGGGGACGTCTCTGGTGTAGGTTTGCTCTCTGGACGGCTAGAGACCAGCTTGCTCTTCACTCCGTGGTATCTGGGCCCATTGACCTATCAGCTGTCAATTAAGTTACTAAATAATTACCAGGCACATTACCTAACCCGAATCTAAACTTAAAAATGGGTCTCATCAGTGTCCTTAAATAAATTTGTAGATACACATCCATCACCAAGTATATCCTACCAAAACAAAATAGCTATTAAACTGTCTATTTCTCCCACAGTTCTCAAAAGTGATAGAGGCTTGGAGCCAGTACATGTATTCCTAGAAAACAAGGGTTACACAAAACAATTACTATGTTCAAAAATGAAAACGATCACACAGGGCCACCTTACCACAAACTGTTGCCCTGTAGTAGTAGCAAAAAAGTGAAACTTTAGGGAACTCCTCAATGTACCAAAGTAAGTTATTAATTGTCAAATGAATAAAACAAAATAAGAAAAAGAACGAAACAGATCAAATGAATAAAACAAAATTGGAAAATGAAAGAAAATGATCAACATAAACAACAACAAAACATTGACCAGGTTGATTGGTTACACAAACAATCCTTTCTGAGTTATATGACTTCCTCGCCACTGTCAACATGACCAACACCAAAGCCACTTGCTTAGGAAGAAGTAGTCTTCCTCTGTTATGTGTAGACAGAATGTCTTGGGCAATAGCATTGTCATCCTTTCATCACATCTCTGTTCAGCAGCTTCTTTGAGCCGTTTTTTAGCATCTCGTGTCAGACACTGCGACAGCTGTTCTGTCTGCCCGCTTACAGATCTTCTTCCTTTCGAAAACTTGAGTCCTGATTGTGCCAGAGAAATCTCTGTAGAGGAAGCACCGCAAATATCCTTGACTTTGGTGCCGATGGGCCTGCACTTCCATCTGCAACAAATCAAAACCAAATTTGTTTGGTTGATACAGTATATTGAATTGTCCTGTCGATCACACTGTGGTTCACATTAATTGTCTACACTGGAACTCAACTGACTAATAACTTATCAGCCATCTGATATTCCATTTATTTCAGTGTAAGTCTGGAGCCATGAGCTTGGTAGGGCATAGTTACAAACCCACACACTACAAAGGTTTGAGAACACATGCAACGCTACTTGACAGGATTTCCCATACTAAAAGAAGGCCTCCCCATACATGCATCAAAGTAAAATAAACCAAGCATCGGATGTTTTGATATAAAATATTTTATTCCAAATTTATTAAGAGCTGTAATAAGATTATAGGTGCAACTAAATCGAGTGCCATGCTGATGCTAAATAGCTGGGAACTTACATATGCCAACTCGCTATGTTAGGTTACAAAATACAAGAAGGGATCTGAGACTAGGCAATACTGTAGCATTGCCTAGGCCTATATACTTAGTGGCCTGTATATAAGCTACATAACATGCTACATTTGTTTGTATGTGTGCCAGTACTACCAGCAGCCATAGAGACATGCCCTGGGCTTAGTTAGGCCCTGTTTTGACAAATTAATCCAAGACTAGAGGCCTGACCATAGGCCTAGGCCGACATTGAATATTGATAGGCCTAACGTTAGCCTGCCTATCGAACCTACACTGGTGTTGATTTAATATCTTTGTTTCATGACAATTAAAACATGAAATAAATGGTATCATAAAATAACAGATACCAGTATATAGTAGCTGTCGATCTATCCTTCATGGGTGCTACGTTAATCACTTCTAGTCTAAGGCAAACTAGTAGTAGTATAGTATTGCAGAACCTTGTCCTAAATTTTCATAGTTGGCATTCGTATCACTTGAGGAAGTTACGTATACACTCTTGTCACAGTATTGCTCTGTAATGAGTATTAGTAACAGGCCTTGAATTACCTTCATCGTTCGTGTACTGAATCATGGAAGCACCTTCCATGTATGAAAATTTGCCACCCTCAATACTGCTTCATATCTCGGCACATTTGACGTCGGTTTGCCAACTGTTGGCTGTAAATTTCGTGAGACTTTCAGCCCATCGTTCTCTTGTTATGCAGTACGTTATGCAGACGAATTGTAAACACGTACAAACGTTACATACACACAGTCTGTGCATGTACATCACGCCGAGCCGAGCAGTTTATGTATCAGCTGACATATCACATGCCATACAATAAGGATTTTGATTGGCTCTTGACCGAAAAAATCGCTGCGTTCGGAGAAGTCCTAACAACGCAAAGCGGACTAAATGAGTCCGTCTTAATCTGCTGTTTACTCTTAAGATAACACTTCCCGAACCATCCAACATCGAGAATTTTAATTAGCATATGAAAACACACCATAATATGTGGTCAAACCTTGGTACTAAATATGTGCAACGACAGTGAACGATATCGAGCCTGCCCCGATGGACTATTAATATCAAATAGGGATTACAGTAACAAAACTCACAAAGTTAGTCCAAACGTCAACTTGTGAAATAATGGCAAAATTAAGGATATCTTTAATATTTTATACCAATGTGTATGCCGTTGACTATAATCACCGATTTTGTTAGAGGAATAAACGCAATTGAAGTTAATCAAGTACGAGACAAAGCAAAGTGTATAGAAACAATGATGTATTAATCAATGGTTACCAAAATACTGCTTTTATCTACACAAATTAACGAGAACAATAAAGTTTATTGGAAGGAACACTTACGTCAAAATAAATATGCTTTAGAAAACCATGAACATGTAATATCATTGAGCAAGCAGCAACTAGGAGCAGTGATGACTAAAAAATATTAGGTTTAGTTAAAGCACGTTCATGAAAGTATTCAATGCTTTTTTTAATAACTGGACAGTTTGAAAGAAAATATTGTTATCGAAATAATGACAAATTATGTTCCTCTTTCATGATAGAATTCATTGTAAGGTTCTAATTCTAAATTTAAACTTTCAGTTTTAACGGCCACAAAGCAATTTAAAACCGTATATGTTGTCGCATTCAAGGCCAAATGTTAAAAGATCATCTCTGGTACTTAGAGAAGGATGGAAAATTACATCAACGCTATCCACCAGTAGTATCTGAGCAAGTTCCTAAATATAGAGGGAATAGTTCAGACAAAAGAGTTATCTTGTCCTGTGAGGTATTTAAAGTTTAGAATAACATATCTTGACCCCACTTACGGAAAAAAGGCGACCATATGTTAAATTAGCATTTAGTACGATCAATCAAATGTTGCATTATTTTTTGTTTAGATTTAATTAGAAACGACTTGCTTTGTCATGCATATTAATGCTTTCTTTTTGCATTACGATTCAAACTGTCATAGTTTTACAAAGTTTTACATAAGTGAAGAATACTGAAGACTTACCCCATGGAAATCAACGAGGGCAAAATCTTTATTTTGTATTTTGCTGATATTGTTAACCAGTGCTTTAATCATACTTATAAAATTAAATAAAAAGAAAATATTCAGAAACAATCCATCGAGTGATTAAGAAAGATGTAAACTGATTTACTACCGAATTTTGTAAAAAAAGCTGATGCACACTTGGGGGTTTACCTTCATACGCAGTAGGCTTTCAATAGTTAAATGCCTTATGTATTATGTTACATCAAGAGTACTTTCTTTGCGGATATAATGAAGCTTAACTACGTATTAATATTCCGTCTTATCATTGCTGCACGTTTTAATAACAACTATTATATAATTAGTATACAAAATAATAATAATAATAATAATAATAATAATAATAACATTATTATTATTATTATTATTATTATTATTATTATTATTATTATTATTATTATTATTATTATTATTATTATTATTATTATTATTATTATTATTATTATTAAAATGACACAATGTAAAGTAGAGGAAAATGTTAAAAATACAGTTTAAAACTACATCAAATATGTGAAAAACTACTAAAATAAATATATAACTATTTTACAATATACATTACCTGTACCAAAAGTGGCGAATCCCAAAGATGTGAATGATTTTAGACCAATTGACCTAGCAAGTATTGCTTTTAACAGCATGTAAAGGATCCTCCTGCCACGACTAACTGACAGTATCAATCAATTTGGGGACAAGCGTCAATTCGCCTACAGAAAAGGTGTATCATGTGTAGATGCTGTGCTGTTACTTATCCACGAGGTTGTGTCAGAATTAAATTGCAAGGAAACCACAATAGCAAAGGTGCTTTTCTTAGATTTCTCAAGTGCTTTCAATACCGTCCTACCATGGCTCCTACACTGGCTTGCTCAGTTCTTAACTGGGTGGTCAAGACACATTAAATTGGAGAATGGGTTTTCAGATAGGTCAGAGATTAAAGTTGGAGTGCCTCAGGGTGGTCCATTGTCTGCTTTACTCTTCACATTATATACGGATGAAATCAAGTCTGGTGGTCATATCTCAATCACAAAATATGCCGATGACACTGCTATATTATGCAAAATATCCAAGAGTTCATGTGTCAATAATCAGCTGAACTATCAGCAATCAGTCAACGACGTGGTTTCAACATGTGACAGAAAGAATTTGTTGCTAAATGCTAAGAAGTCGAAGGAAATGTGCTTTGCTAATATCAACATAAAACATCAAGGTCTTCTGTCTGCAAAATCACAAGGTGTCACCATACATGAATCTGAGGTAGAGCGAACATCAAGAACTGAATACCTAGGAGTATGCATTGATGACAATCTAACGTTCACGTCGCATATCTCGAAAATCTTGAGAAAAGTGTATTATTTTGTATCATTGTGTCATTGTGTCATTGTGTCATTGTGTCATATTGTGTCATTCTTTAATGAAAGTGCAAGGAAAAATGTGTTCAGCTCCTTTATTCTGCAACACTTACTTTATGCTGTTCCTGTATGGTATCACTTTATATCATCTTCTAACAAGCATAGACTGATGAGATTCCTTAAGTATACTTCACGTATATTGAATGTAAGCCAGCTATCACTGAAGGATCAAGTAAACACAGCTGCAAAGAATGAATTTGTAAGGATGACAAATAAAATTAGAGATGACAAAGATCACCCACTACATGGGCCACTTAATTGTATGTTGGTGAAAGCTACCAGGAATCTTAGGAACCCTCATATTTTGCCAAAATATAGAATTCAACTTTATAAGAACTCTTTCATCTACCGTGCTGCAATATACATTCAATTTGGTAATTTGGAACCTTTCATTTAAATTTACTAATTGTTTCACCTAGTTCTAGTAATGTACATAGTTTTAACGCTTTCTTGTTGTGCAATCATTTAAACATCTTATCTATCATGGTTTTCATATTTATTTATTTTTTTAGTTTGACATGTGTACTCCTTTTTATAAATATGCTATATTTATACTGGTTTCAATAAAATGAAATGAAAATGAAATGAAATGACCAGGCTGGTTGGGCGAAATGGTAAGGTTGGGCGAAATGGCAGTTGGGCGAAATGGTTGTTGGGCGAAGTGACCTGCTTCCGACCTAACTTCTCTATCGAGCTATCAATTTGTGACATATACCAAGCTTATAAAATCACACAAAGAAACATAATGGGATTTTTGGGGGAACCTAGTGATCATTAATCTTCAAATCTCTTCCTGTGTCAGTTGCTTATTGATACTTCCCTGTTATTGATTTTGTTTTTCACTTTGGAGTATAATCATGAAAAAAATGTGAAAATTAAGAAATCTTAGAGAACAATGAAGATAAAGAAATTACTAATGGTGTGTTCCATTGTGCTGTTGTCAGTTGGAAAGAACAATAACACATACATTAGGGAATTCATATCACACCTTAACGCTGAAAACTAATGAGGTTTTGTAACTATTGTTAATTGTCAGAGTACAGCGGTCTGCCAATAAATCGATCGGATATAACGTTTAAATCTTTTTTTTTTCAGACAGGAAATAATGTCATCTGGTAAGTACACTATAGATATCAACCTTGCAAATAACATTTGAGTATGACTCATGGACTTGATGTAACTCTATACGTTAATAATGTGGATATTTCAGTCTGTTTTAATTGTCATCACAGATCACTTTTATCTGCTTTCATGATGGAAGACTTACAATGGTAGCACTTAAGTAGGTCAGATCTATGTCATTGTATGTTTTACTAAGTTACTCGCAGTGTGCTTTATACGAGCGAATATCGAAATATATCACACTCGATTTAAGAATATGACATTTTGTCTAATTTCGGGTCATAAAGTGGATTTGAAAGACCAGATATAGTGTTTTCAAAAAGTGTTACTTCAGTTAGCAAAGAGTGCGACGATCTAAAACGTGTAAGCCAAAAACACTGACTTGACAATGTTAGAAGTGGCGAAGGCGGGGTGGTGGGTAGGGGGAGGGGTGGGGCTACGAAATACAGGGGGAACAGCTTGTTTAGGATGAATGGGGAGGAATGAAAGAATATACTGATAATGTAGAGTAACTAAAGTATGGGTAGACAAGTATAGCCAAACTCTTCCATCAGATGGAAACAGCAATTAACGATTACAAGAGACCACTGAAGAGAAGAGCTTAAATTCAGGCGGAAGGTTAACATAGACCTGGCATCGCCATCCACCGGAAAACCCCTCTTAGTTAGAACCCAACCACGTGGTTCTACTTTCCCCGGATGACTGGTTTTAGCATGCAAACATTCTAGCCACCGGAGTTTTTAATCTAGGCGCCCACCCCTCCCCACTCTCTGGAGCCCAGGCCTCCCAGCTAGCGAAGTCAAGCGAGCAAAAATGGTTTAATTTTGGATGTTGGGTGAAGATGAGAGCGGAATCATGATAGCTTGATGATAATAAGTGCTGTGCAAAAACATGACATTTTGGACACATTTTAATCTATTATCCTTTTTGACATAATCCTTTAACTTTGGGATGGTTTAGTGCAATTACTGGAAATACATCAATCGAGTCTAATACTCATTTTATTCCTTTATAGACGATATTTAGCTACGTATTGACATTTTGTAGTAATTTGTCAAGCCCGCAAGTACCTGGCTTAAGTATTAACTTCGCGATCCATTTCACAAATGAAGTAATTCGTATTACCACATGCTGTATATGAATAAACTTCATCATTTCCGAGCAGACAGTCACCAGGAGGGGAGTGTGTGTGGTCTATATGTAGCCAGTGATCTGTGGAGACAACGGATACGATAAAATAACACCACCCAAGTTTGCTTATGAGGAACAATTAGCGTAAAGTCGCAAAAAGTACTTAAGTATTACTTAAGTATACCTGTATAGGCTCTGGAAGACCATTTCAACTATTTCATACTTTACAGCACAGGGTAGTCTTAAACAGGGAAAAAGTCATTGTGGAATCTTTAAAACATTTTTTCGAACAAATGAAAAGGTAGAATAGGGACACATGATTTGGACTATGTGTCTATTTAAGGGGTATCAGCGGATAGCGGGATAGGACAAATACCAGGATCACAGGAAGTCAGTGTGTTGAGGAAGGCTTTATCTACTCAATCTTCGCAAGACGAGTTACATGCACCACTAAATTATGATATAGTTGAAAAATTTCAATATTTTAATCTCAAAGCATCGCTCAATATTTACAAGGTTGATATTTAACCGTCTCAATGCTTTCTTTGACAAGTTTCATATTCTCAATGAAAACCAATTTGGTATTCGCCCTGGCCACTCTACAGAACTTGCTTTGGTCAATGCAGTGGATAAAATTCAGTGCTCTTGATTCGGGTGATAATTGTATTGGTGTTTTTTTAGACCTTTCCAAAGCATTCGATACCATCGATCATGGAATTCTTTTGAGGAAATTATCACATTACGGTATTAGAGGTCTAGCTCTTTCTCTCATTTCAAGTTATTTGTTTAACAGGCAACAGTACGTTTCTTTTTCTGGAATCGATTCTGATAATCGTTCAGTTAAGTGCGGAGTTCCTCAAGGGTCTATATTAGGTCCACTTCTTTTTATTATTTACGTAAATGATATTTGCAACGTCTCTACAAATTGCTC
>JAIPMN010183226.1:0-13414 GCA_020650975.1 Apostichopus californicus
TCATTATTAACACAGGCTATGTACTGATATACTAAATTTGCACGTCATTAACAACACAGGCTATGTACTGATATACGTAACAAGTCATGAATAACACAGACGATGTATCATGTACTGATATACTAAACACGCCATTAACAACACAGACGATGTACTGATATACTAAACACGTCATTAATAACACCGGCTATGTACTGATGTACTAAACACGTCATTAATAACACGGGCTATGCACTGATAAACTAAACATGTCATTAATAACACAGGCTACGTACTGATATACTAAACACGTCCTTTAATACACATGATATGTACTGATATAATAAACACGTCATTTATTATACAGGCTATGTACTGATATACTAAACACGTCATTAATAACACAGGCTATGTTAAATTTATGACAACAAATTACCATATAAACATGGCGTCTTCAAGGCATTTCAATTTATAAGAATTAAAATCCATATCTGTATGATCATATTTCGATGTCGATTTAAATATTTCATTAATTTGAAGGGAAGAATTTTAAGCTCATTTTAGTCAAACTCTTATTATGTAAATCCTGGTTATTTAATAGTTCATTCATGCAGCTTGGCGGGGCGACTGACCCCAACCAGGCGCGTCCCCAGGTGGCGGATGGGGGAACGACCTCTAGATGTAGAGGTTAGCTACGAATAAAACTGGCATGCCAGTTGAATAAGTGGTCGCGGACCAAACGGCGATGGTCCTACCAGGATGGTAGGTGGGTGGATAGGACTCAAAAGCTCTGGAAGGCAACCTATCTAGGAGCGATGAGCCAAAGCCTTCAGGAAGCTCAGCGTCCGACGAGGTCCTTTGCAAGCCCCAAAACAACCCTCACCATCGGACATTGGAATGTGAGAACTATGTATAGAGGAGGAGCTGCAGCACAGATCGCAAGGGAGATGGAGGGATACCAACTGGACATCCTTGGAATTAGTGAATGCAGATGGACAGGAGCAGGCAGGATAAAGATGGCTTCTGGACAGACGCTGATTTACAGCGGAGATGAGAAATTGCATGAGGGTGGTGTTGCCATCATGATCAGCCAGCAAGCCGAGAAGTCACTCATGGAATGGACCCCCATCAACAAGAGGATCATATCAGCAAGATTCTACTCAAAGTACAGGAGAGTGACTATCGTTTAAGTGTACACCCCACATAATGAGAAAGAAGGCGAGGAGAAGGAACAGTTCTACCAGGAACTGCAGGAAGCAGTCGATGGATGCAACAAGAACGACATCATCATCGTTATGGGGGATCTCAACGCTAAGGTCGGCAAGGATAACACCGGGTACGAGAGGACAATGGGTGTACATAGGCTTGGTACACATAATGACAATGGAGAAAGACTGTGCGAGTTTTGTCAGCTGAATGGGCTTGTAATAACAGGAACACTATTTCCCCACAGAGACATCCATAAGGCAACATGGGTATCAGCAGACGGTAGAACGAAAAACCAAATTGACCATCTTTTGATCAGCGGACAATGGAGGTCGTCTGTCCTGGACTCTCGAGTACAGAGGGGAGCTGACGCCAACAGCGACCACTATGTGGTGAGGACTCGCATCAAGCTACGTCTCAGCTCACACAACAAGAAGGCCAAGCCGAGATTAAACGTGGAACGTCTGAAAGATCAAGAGACGAGGAAAGAGTATTGTAACACAGTAAAGACCAAGCTGGAAGAGACCAGGAACGAGAGCGAAGATATAGAGGAGGTGTGGGCGCAGCAAATGGATGCATACGTCAAGTCTGCGGAAGAAGTGCTCGGTTCAGAAAGGGGAAAAGCAAGCCATGGATAAGTGACAACACCTGGAAATTGATAGATGACAGGAAAGGCATCAAGACAAAGATCGAAAGTACCCTCTCAGAAAGAATAAGAAACATAATGAAGGAGGGTTACAAAGAAAAGGACAGGGAGGTGAAGAGGAGTGTGAGAGAGGACAAGAGGAGGTGGATATCGGAGAAAGCAGAAAGAGCACAGAATGCAGCGGAGAACGGAAGGCAGAAAGAACTGTACAGCATAGTGAAACAGCTGACAATACAAAACACCAGACAAGCAGCAGCAGTGAAGAACAAGAATGGAGAGCTGCTAAAGAATAAAGAGGCCAGGTTAGGGAGGTGGAAAGAACATTTCCAGGAAGTGCTCAACAGAGATGCACCAGAGGAACCATCACAAGAAGAAGAGGAAGAGACAGAAGAGCTTGACATCTCAGTGGAAGCACCAACTATCCAAGAAATAAAAACTGCACTGAAGGCCCTCAGAGACGGAAAAACCCCTGGAGCAGACCAAATTTCAGCAGAAATGCTCAAAGCAGACATCGAGCAAACCAGCCTAGAATTAAAGCGGATTTCTGACCTCATTTGGGAGAAAGAGACGGTTCCTACACAATGGACAAAAGGACTCATATGCAAAATTCCGAAAAAAGGTAACCTTCAATAGTGTAACAACTAGCGATGAGTTACTTTACTGCCTATGGCCGGCAAAGTGATCAGCAAGATCCTTATCACCAGGATACAGACAGGTGTGGATTCATCACTTAGGAAGGAACAAGCCGGCTTTAGGACTGGAAGAGGAACTGTCAACCAGATATTCATCCTCAGGAATATTCTGGAGCAAGTTAACGAATGGAATGCTACACTGTGCATCCACTTCGTCGACTTTGAAAAAGCCTTCGATTCCATACATCAAGACAGCCTTTGGAACATCATGCGCCAGTATGGAATCCCCCAGAAACTGATCCAGATGGTCAAGACCCTTTATGAGGACTTCCAGTGCTCTGTCATCGATGAAAATGAAACAACAGACTGGTTCCCAGTGATGACGGGAGTGAAACAGTGTCAGGTTTCCTCTTCCTACTGGTAATTGACTGGGTCATGAGGAAAACTGTAGAGGGTGACAGAACTGGAATCCGATGGAACTTCACAACCATGATGGAGGACCTCGACTTCGCAGATGATCTCGCCCTTTTATCCTCAGCAATGAATCACCTTCAGCACAAGACAACCAAACTGGAAGACAATGCAGCCAAAGTTGGACTTAAACTGAATAGCAAGAAATGCAAAGTCATGAAAGCCAACAGCAAGACTGATGACAAATTGAAGGTCAGAGTGAACGAAGTGGAAGAGGTAGAGAGCTTTACCTATCTTGGTGCAAGTGTTTCAAAGGACTGTGGAGGCACAGCAGATGTCAAGAAGAGAATAGCCTTGACCAGCGCACAGATAAAGCGACTATCAAACATCTGGCAAGCCAGCGACATCAGCAGAAAAACAAAAGCCTCCCTTTTTCATGAGCCTTGTCTTGTCAGGCCTATTTTATGGATGCGAGACTTGGAAACTAACGAAAGGAGAGGAAAAGAAACTTGACATCTTCCAGACCAAATGTCTAAGGAGGATTTACAAGATCAGATGGCAACAGCACGTCTCAAATAAGACAGTTCTAGAGATGGCAGGGGCAGAGAAGATCAGCGAGGAGGTGAGGAGACGGAGATGGAAATGGATCGGCCATCAGCTGAGAAAAGACCAAAACGACGACTGTGCTGTGGCCCTCGGATGGACACCTGAAGGAAGAAGAAAAAGAGGCCGCCCGAAAACCACGTGGCGACGAATGGTGAAGGTGGAGCGGAACTGCGCAGGCTGGAGTACATGGAACTCTGTACGCCACGCAGCTGCAAACCGGACCCAGTGGAGGATTGATGTCCGGGAATTGTGTGCCTTCTGGCACAGAGAGATTTAAGGTTAAGGTTAAGGTTATTTAATAGTTCATTCATGCAGCTACAACATATCTCTTCCAGTCAGAACATGTGCTATCCTTTCACTTTATTGCTGTCAGACCAGATCATAAATATACTGAAAGGAGTTCTGTCGAAACAGAAATGTAGAATTGTAATACTTTCATAGGCAGGCCTTGCGCCTTTAGGCTTATGTCCAACTTAAATACATGAATCAGAATGGAAATCATTAAATAGATTCCTCAAGGTATAGGCTTATTTTCAGCTTGCAATTATATGCATGAGAGAGATGCATATGTCTTACTTTCTATCCGTACGGAACATGGAGTAAATCGTGTGGAAAGAATATGGACCATTGGATCAGTTTTACTCAGATAAAGTTCATGGAACATGGTATAAGTTAGGCATATAGGTGGGAAGTAAATAGAACATTGAATAAGTGAAAATAGGCTTACCCGGTGGGAATGTGAATCTTGTCAGTAAAACTACGGTGAAACATTACATTATTCTTAAACTCTACAATATTCCTGATAATTAGGAAGAATATTAAAACAAAAGAAAAAACAGATTTAGTTTAAGAATTTTACTGATTTTTAAGATGTATTGTTTTGTATGATATCAATCACGTGACTGATATTTTTCCTTTATCAGGGTGACCAGAACAATGCATGGTAAAGGCTATTTTACTAAAATTATTAGAAAAATATAAATCATGTAAGATTCAAACTAACATAGCTTATAAAGGAACCGTTACAATTATTTTCCTCTGCCCGAGTCTCAGTCGTGCCACTTAAAGCAGCATATTAACTTAAGCTAACAATTTTAACCTGGTATGCTTATTCTATACACAAGAGTGTGTATTGATAACAGTGGGTCATTTTTGTCTCTAATTTCATCAAATCAAGGTTACTGAGGGAATAATTACTCAATTGTATTTGATCCTCAACGTTAATATTTCGTCACGTGCGCGCTGTGTATTGCTGCATTATACACGATAAAGACTAAATTGGAAAATTTTTAATAAAGAAAACAGATTTTAATTTCACTTTTTGCAATGAACCTTGATTATAGTCAAACGTATGACGTACATTTTTATCTGATGTCACTATCGATTAGCATCGATAAAATCATAAAAATTAACTCAAACAGATTCTTTAACATGCAAATGCATAACCGTTGTATCTACGATTAAGAGAGAGCCTCGCAATAATTGTGAAGCCCGCCATCTAAACTGACGACCTGTAGGTGACATTCTTAAAGGATATCATGAATATTGAGAACAAAACAGAAAGTTGAATTTATCAGGGCGGGTTAAAATGAGTTTACTTCAAAGGTCGAGGTTGTGTGTAAACAATAAACAGTAAATAAGAGATAAGGAGAGATTCACTTTGATGTAATCTTTGTCGAGCCAGAGACCTGTTGTCAAAGTGACTGGTTCTGTTGACTTATAGAATTGTACATTGATATATGATAATTTTGTTCAGTTAGACTTAACCATGCATTCTGTATAAATATATATTCAACAGATCATCGCTTTGAAAGATATTCATGGAAAATATCACTCAACGGAAAAGAAAAGTGAAGACCCAAGTTTATCCCGCCAACCAGTCACGAAAGTTTTTGTGACGTCATAATCGATGGAGCGCTTTACAGTGCGAGGTTTGTTGTAATTACATAGTATTGTATTAGTATTTTAATCATAAGAAAGCTGATGTTTAAAATTAACATTGATAAGGATTTAAACATCAGCATTGTAATTACTCTTACAGTGTACGATCGAGAGTTCAACGTGATATTTTTTTTTATTGTTTCCATTGTTTTGTTTCTACCTTATTAATTTGACCTAACCGATTGGAATTGTTATATGTAGATATGAACGCATATAAGGCAATATAAAAATGCATATTACTCCGATTCTACTGGTATAATTTTGTCGTTCACAGTGACATCAAACAGATTGCACTCCATCATTTTTTCCAGTTTAAATATTAGCACTGACACGCCCCAATTTAACTGAACTAATAGTAATGTTTACAAACTAAATTTTGCCATTTTTCAGACAAAAAGGGCATACTCATCAGTTCTCTGAAGAGCAGGTATAAACTACAATATAACGCAATCCAGCCCATACCGTACATCAAGGACAGACTATATTGTGTTGACAAGGTATTTGTTGAGGGCGGTACAGAGATATACATTGTTGAAGGAGCGACGAAGGAGAAAGAAGGAACATGGGTACGTGTGGACTCGTACAAAGATATCTTCACAGACCCTCCAATGAAAGGCAAACGGCGCATCATAGAAGCAGAACCCGGGTATGGCAAGTCAACAGTGACCCTACAGCTTGCCTATGATTGGTGCAATGGTGTAAAGGATTCACCTTTTAAAAACGTAGAGATTCTAATTCTTCTCCGGTTGAGGCAGCTGAACAGCAAGATATCTATCTATCAAGCAATTAAACTGTTCTTAGCATCAAAGGATCCTCGTATCAAATCTTCTGATATTAAAAATATCATTGAAAGTTGTTCTTCTGTTAAGGTACTCCTGGACGGGTATGATGAGTTTCCTGATAGGGACGGAGCTACCGGAAGTGACGTAGGACGTATCATTACGAGTGATCTTTTTGCGAATATTGACGTCACGTTGACCACCAGATATCTTCCGAAGGACTATGACAAATCAAACACAAATTATGTTAGGTTAGTTGGCTTTGACGAAAAAGCACGCGACCAGTACATTCGCAAGGCTGTTACTGGGGAAGACGAAGAAAGCGTTGCTAAAATTAAGCGCTATTTGAAATCAAACCCAATTTTGGATGACCTATGCCAAGTACCTCTCTTATTTGCAATGTTTTCTCACATGACCCACGAAAAGACACATTTTCAGAAATTTAAGTCAGTTACCGGTTTCTTTCGCTTCATGATTAAATGTTTCCATAGTCACAAGAGAAACAAATCACTGGACAAACACGCAAAGGAACACATGAGCGAACATGAAAGTGAACACGACGAACTGAGTAAAGTAGCATTTGAAGGTCTCTGCGGTGAAAACAAACAGTTATCATGGCGTAAGTATGAACTCTGTACACGACTAGGTCAAGGGTTTTGTCAACATTATATTGCAGTTGGTATCTTGGTCGAGGAAGAAGTGTCTGCTGAGACAAACGAACATACTTCTACTACAGACATACAGACAAGGACTGACTTAAGGTTCTACCATCAACTATTCTGTGAATGGTTTGCGTGTTTTAGACTGGTAGAAATTGTAGCTGCTACAAGAAATGCATCTGAGCTGAAGAATGTTCTTGATAAAGTGGATCCATTTAATCTTCAGTACCTCTATAGATTCACCTGTGGGATTAGCCCAGCAGTTGGGAAGAGAATAATAGAATACTTGAAGAGCAGGGGAGACGGTGCTAAGTTTGCCATCCTCTGCATCCTGGAACAAACTGGTGAGGTAGATGGAATCAAGGACACCGTCAGGGATCTGTGTTCAAAAGAGGTTGCCATCAGTTACAACAACAGCAAGCTTTTTCAGAGATCCACCATCCAGCTCTTAGAGATTGCATCTAGATTTGATGTAAGTATATTTATCATATGAAAACAGTTTTGTTACGTTAGTTTTTTTTTCAACTATACCAAAAGACATGATGTTGATTGATTAACTAAATATACAACAACAAAAATTAAAAAAACATCATTAGAAAAAAAATCCACTTCATAAATGTTTACATAAAATTCAGCGACAAACAAATATAAATAAGTGTATATTACGTTAAACTGCCCAGCCCGCCAAGAGAAAGTCACAAATTATCAATATATTGTTTATCATATAAATCTTGTTTCATCGATGACTGTTTCGTTATGAGATATCATTCAAGCCTATTGGAAGTATAAGCAAAGATAGTTCAAGAATTAAGTCTACTGAAATACATGTCTCAGATAATCTAGACAGACAACGTTCCATCTGTTCGTAAATACACAATTCAGATCTATAAAATATGTAAAGAAAACCAAACTGTAAACTCCAAAGGGTCAAAGAGTTAATGCAATAAACGCCACAACTGAGAGATTACTGATCGAATCTACACAAGCCCGTAAAATAATTTGCTTTATTCAATTATCAACATGGCCTTCTACAAAACGTGGAAAGGAACATAGGATGCAATACCGTACCATACATGGGCGTCAATCCTGGGGAGGAGGGAGGGTTGCTTTTTCACGGCATTTTGTAGGGACAGCTATAGGCTATGTCACTATTTGAGTGGAGCAGTAAAATAATACAAGCAAGAAAAATGTTTACCATGTGCCTCTCAGATACCGGAAATGACCCTTTCTAGACATTGAAAGTTGCACAAACACTCCACTTACTCGAGTCATTATAGAGGCGAGAGAAACAAAATCAAAGTTGGTTCTTAAATCAGGAGTATAGGACTTATCATTCTGGTCGCCAAAACATGTCTCTGTTGTACAAAGTATACACATACTCTTTCAGAAAAAACGGGTATAATCAAATTCAGTTCAAATTCGAATGCACAATGTATATGTGAAGACTTACAAAATATCTGGCTGTTTGCCGTACACCACAAAGCGCCCTCACTTTTTTCAAGGCTTCACTGCTTAAATAAACGGCAATAAACTGTGCATTCTTCCTAGTTGACTTTATATGACGAGGTTACAGTAACGTTAACTTGTTGTTCAATTTGACCAATCAGTGTCTAGGACTGGGTATTCTCTGTCTTGTCCGGATCAGGTGTACGTCTGGTTGACAACCGTTAATGAGCTTGGTTGTCCGGTTAATCTGTTATGGTTTTAGTTATATTTTCTTCGTTTATATTGCAGGCGCTTGCTAGCTAGAGTACTTTTTTAGAAATATATCCTAGCTTTGGTCTACGTCAAAGGAAAAAACGTCGAACTGGCATATTACAGTTGTTCTAGTTATTTTTAGATGTTATCACATATGCAGACTGGATGTAAAATCTACCTTCCATACACGACATCCATGTATGTGACTTTTGCTACTTGGGTGTATCAAGTCTGTATCATACGCCGTTTAGATGAATAGAATGAAACTAATCGATGCTGTTAGCTCCGAAATATTATTTTGTTATTTGTCTTTAGAAAAGGCCAATTTATTAGGGAGCAGATATATTATTCATCTTCATGGCCCTTTAAAGCTGCCCAATAAAGTTCATCGGGACGCATCTAGAATATGTTCCTCTTTTCCCAATGAGAAAAAAATACGTCTTCGTTGTCCATCTTTTTAAAACCAGATGATTTAATACGAATGGAAGCAATCTGAAAAGATATCTAGTCATATATCGTAATAATGATGATATAAACTAACTATGAAACCATTATACGATACCACGGGGTACACTTCTTATGATCTTTATATGTGTTTGTTGTGTAAACAGTGACTGTCATACAACGGTAGCAAAGTACGTTCTAAATTTAGATTGTAGTGCAGGCTAAGTAAATAGCGATAACAATAGGCAAGCTAGTTCCTGATTACGAAAGGTAGTTTAGATGTGAACAAAATATGTTGATATTAATATGATAAGTTTATGATAACGATAGATATCAACGAAAAGAAGGATATTCATATTAAGAAGGAAAACAAACACAAATACAGAAGGGAAGCCATGTTTGAAACTTCCCCTTCACTCATATTCTGATATGTAACAAGTGAAAACAGGTTTCGTTTTATTTCTGGGAAATCACTGGAATATGCTGCTGAAAAACATTTGTTGCTTACATAATTTATCATCAAGTTACAATGGATGACACTTTATTGATTTAAATTTGACTGTTAGCATTGTTTTCACCAAGCCAATGATTTATTAAGTCAATTCACAAGTCTTTCGCTCAAGTCATTTGATTTTATTGTAACTCAAGTCACAAGTCAAGCGTAACAACGTACCAGTTGTAAGCCTACTGAAAATCAACGACCAATGCTCAGTAAGGCATATTTGTCAAGTGTTGCGGTCCTGTGTATGCATTTTTTAGTGAGCTCTTGTACGGAGAGCCAAACGTTCCATAAATGTCGAAAAAGAAAGTGAAGTGTCCAAGTTAATATATATATGTCTAATTCGATATCAGCATGTTACAATTCCATATGAACATGTCGAAACAAAATACCAATATGTCATTACGTCTATCAACATGTCAAATTCAACATCAGCATGTCGAAAACTTGTAACAGCATGCCACAACTACATTGGTCATGTCAACATTGCTTGCTAGATACAATATTGACGTCATGCTATAATTTTGGCACATCGGCGCGCGCCATCGTTTCGTTAATGCACAAAACTGTATATATATGTTATCTAAATTTATATAAATTAAGTTATATAAATTAAATCGCATTGTTTCGCTAACAAAGGATCCAGCTGAATGACTCAGTAATGCCTTAAAGTACAATTGCAGATGAGTGGAGCTGGTGTCGTCGACACTGAAGAATGTCACAAAAAGTATGTCTTGATCTAACAAGTGAACTGTGGAAGATGTGATAATGCACCCCCCCTCCCCTCCAGCCACCCCTTCCAACTCACACACCTCTCTTTGACACTTAATGTATTCAGCCTGTCGGTGCAACGAATATCACCTTTAATTTGGGTTATTAATAATTAACCTCTCAAGAACAGTTCGTCTTCCACGCCGCCATATTCCATGATACTAAACTACTGCGTGTACAGGGCTATGCGCTGAATGTTAGGAAAGATAGAACAGACACCGTTAATAACCATCACACCTCACCCGCTCCCATCCCTAGATATTCCACTAAACTTGAAGACATTAACATGTGTTCTTTTAGAAATTTGGGAGCAATATACTGTTTGATGATAACAAAATAAACTCAGGTAGCAGGGTTTAGATTTCAATTCTAACCAGTACTCTACATACGTAGTAGTAGTAGTACAGCATACTTACTTACTTTAATAGTGTAACTACAAACGCTATGTAAACCAGAAAGTCACGTGACTTAGTGTTTCCTTGCCAATATGAGAAGAAACATTAGATACAATATTTTCTAACGAGCTGAATTGCTGAGCAGAAATGGCAAGTCTTGCAGAATTGAATAATGCGTACCTATACAAAGAGAGTCGAAGGTCAACCAAACGTCACTTCTGCATAATTAGACTTAGTCTGACTGTAACAACAATTGACATTCAACGACCTTAGACCTCCATGAAAATCAAAAGGGATCATCTGCTCACCAAGGGCTACCAACAAACAAAGTTTAAAGTTCAAGCAACTTTTACTTCTTGAGATATCCTGTTTACATGGTTTTCAGCCTTTGACCTCTGGTGACACCAAATTACCTTTGACCTCCATGAAAAACAATAGAGACGATTTGCTATTCTAGGTGTATTAACAGTCTAAGTTTAAAGTTCAAGCATTTTGAACATCTTGAGATACAGTGTTTACAATTTTTTTCGCCTATAACCTCCGGTGATCTCTCAAATGACCCTTGACCTCCATGAAAAAAAATAGCGAACATCTACTCACTAAGGGCTACCCACACACTAAGTTTGAAGTTCAAGCATGTTTGATTCCTTGAGATATTGTGTTTACGAGACAAATTGCCACATACACACACACACACGCGCCATCACCATCGCATAGATTCCTTCGGCCTTTGGCAAGGAATAAAAACCTACAAGAAGTCACGCCTTTAAGTTCAGCTGGAATATATTTTACATAAAGCTTAAATATATAGGTAAATGAACAACGAAAACTGGCTGGGAATGATAAACAAACAAAAAGAGGATTAAAGTTTAAAGTGTTACACAGAAAATAATCAGCATCTCATGAATAATTATATATATATACATGAGAGAGTATTAATACATAATTAGCTTTAAAGGATTAGTTCAGGTGTCATACAAGTTTATCTTATATGAAAGAAGACAATAAAAGAAACACAATGATGAAGAAACTGTTCAAATATTTTATTCCGTTATGGAGATATTCAAGTTTAAAATTCTATCTGATTGTGTAGAAACTGCTGAAATCAGACTAGCTGTGATGTCACATTCTCACATTTCTGAAAAGTCTTTTTTTATTTTATTAAAATGTTTTGTGAGATTTTATGACTTACAACCAAAAGATATTCATGTGGATCTCATATTTGTCAAGGGAAGTATCAGAGGTTTAACATCTGAAGAATTTTTTATTATATTTTTTTAGATTTGTGAAAATATGTAATTAATTTTTATTGAAAATCACACATGTTAAGAAAGTGAGGATGTGACATCACACCCTCACAGTTAGTCTTTCTACACCAGTCAGTTTCAAAGAATGTTTTATATCTTCAAAGCGTGATATCTCCTAAACAGAGCATGCTATCATGGTAGTTTCTTCACTGTTCTGTTTGCCTTTTTGAGCTCTTACAAGATAGACATGTCAGACATTTGAACCAATCCTTTAACTAACCGTCCTTGAAATTCATTGTATTTTCAATTAGTTATTGTTTCATATTACCTTTTACGTTAATTTTCTGTATATTTTCTGGAATTTTACACCATTCAAAGTTCATTAATATATTTATCACTTAGCCGCTTGAGGTAGCATTGTTTATAACACAACCACCATTCTTCTATTTATTACGAAGACCAACATTGTACTACAGCAGTATTGATAGAATTAGAAATACAACCATATATAGTAAAGCAGAAATATGACGGTAAAATGTGACCAGAAAAGAACATAGAAAAGTATAAACATCATTAAAATTGATGTAGGGTTAACGGAAATCAAAGGCTAAGATTCAATGCACAAGTTTGTAAAGTGATGCCGGTCCGGTGTATTGCAAGCATCAGAGAGCTTCAGTTACAATATTATTTAAGAAATGTTTCACAAGAGTAATAATATTGTGGATTGGACAACAACTGGACAGGTTCTGCTACCGATATATCTCTCTCTCTCTGTCAATACTTAAAACATGAGATAAGAAAGTACAAACATAACATTACAACATTTTTGACTGACCACAGCAACCTACTTGAAACAGTCAAGTTGACATAACTAATATGATGACATCAGATGCTGGGTCACCTGACCTAAACCTATAATACATATCGTGTATGCCAATCAACCCATTATACATACCATGTATGCCAATCCACCCATTATGCATACCATGTTTGCCAATCAACCCATAACACATACCATGTATGCAAATCAACCCATCATACATACCATGTATGCCAATCAACCCATTATATTTACCATGTAGGCCAGTCAACCCATTATAAATACCATGTATGCCAATCCACCCATTATACATACCATGTATGCCAATCCACCCATTATGCATACCATGTTTGCCAATCAACCCATTATACATACATGTATGCCAATCAACCCACTATATATACCATGTATGCCAATCCACCCATTATGCATACCATGTTTGCCAATCAACCCATTATACATACCATGTATGCCAATCAACTTATCATGCATACCATGTTTGCCAATCAATCCATTATACATACCAAGTATGCCAATCAACCCATTATACATACCAAGTATGCCAATCCATCCATTATACATACCATGTATGCCAATCCACCCATTATGCATACCATGTTTGCCAATCAACCCATTATACATACCAATATGTCAATCAACCCATTATAAACACCATGTAAG
>JAIPMN010183246.1:0-10808 GCA_020650975.1 Apostichopus californicus
TGATATATTTTGTGTGTATTTTATGTACTGTACGTATGTTTTATATTGTGAGCAATCAATTGCCCAGTTTGGGATGCAATAAAGAGAATCTGAATCTGAATCTGAATATGAACCATACCTAGATTATTCGAGGGGATTTATCATTGGCCACCTACCGTTGAAATCCTGTACATTTCACTGTCACACCACAAATCCATACATACTTATTAGTTGTTGTATTTCTTTTCGCTGAATATCTTTTATTAGGAGGGCCACTTTTACATCAATTCAGGGTGTACACTTAAATCAACTTGTAGAAACAACTTACTTGTAGATGAGAGTTACCAATGTAGTAGTTACGCAACCTGTGCTGAGAGGAATAGTGTCCGTAAATGTTACTGCAATCCAAACTACCAAGGGGACGGAGTGACATGCCGCCACAACTGCTTTGTTGCTGACAAAGGAAGTGTATTAGGGGTCAGTGCTGTTCTTTCATGTCATTTTATAATGCTTTGTTATTAATTATTGTCCAAATAATTAAAAGTAAACTTTTTCTACGCATACTTTTCGATAACCACATTACATTTACAGATAACCGAGTGGCGTGCGCATCATGGTTGGGCAGCAGCCCTTGGCCTATTTTCATTGCGCATGCCTTCGCCCTCCTACTTCAGAGTTGGCTTCAAATACTTCATTTAACTTTCGTAAAGGTTCATACCCTAACCGAGATCATTCGACGGGGATTTTGCATTGGCCACCCACCGTTGAAATCCAGTACATTTCACTGTGACAACCGCAATATCATAATTTGTTAATTATTTTGTTTCTTTTTGCCTGAATATCTTAAGTCAGGTTGGTGATTTTTACGTCAATTCAAGATGTACACGAAGATCAACTTGCCGAAACAACCAGATTATAGAGGCGAGTTACCAGTGTAGTGATCACGCAACCTGTGCTGAGAGGAACGGTGTCCGTAAATGTTACTGCAATCAAAACTACCAAGGGGACGGAGAGACGTGCACCCACAACTGCTTCGTTGCTGACAAAGGAAGTGTATTAGGGGTCAGTACAGAACTTTCAGGTCATTTCATCATGCATTTTCTTTAATAATTTAATGAGAAGGAAATTTTTTCTTTTTATACTTGTCGATAATCACATTACATTTACAGATAACAGAGTGACGTGCACATCGTTGATGGGTAGGGGCCACTGACCTATTTTTGTGTTGTCGCCGGCCCAGTCAAAACTGACAGTCGAGGGATGTATTACGTTTAGTCAGGAATCACGAGGCCACTCCTACCGTTGTGCACCCTCTAGTAAGCCTGACAAAAATCCATGGATACATTATTCACAGTCTTGCGGTTAGAACTATTTGTAGGCCTAATATATAGTTGCGATAAGCCGTTGAATGCAATATTTGTAGCTACTTTTTTTGATGACGGATCCCTACGACCCCTACATCACAATTGGCTTCAATCCTTCATAAAACTTTCATAAAGGTTCATAACCATACCTATATCATTCATGGGGATTTATTTTTGGCCACCCACCGTTGAAATCCTGTACATTTCACTGTCACGACCGCAATATCATAATTTGTAATGATTTTGTTTCTTTTTGGCTGAATATCTTAAATCAGGTTGGTGATTTTTACGTCAATTCAAGATGTACACGAAGATCAACTTGCCGAAACAACCAGATTATAAAGGCGAGTTACCAGTGTAGTGATCACGCAACCTGTGCTGAGAGGAACGGTGTCCGTAAATGTTACTGCAATCCAAACTACCAAGGGGACGGAGTGACGTGCCGCCACAACTGCTTCGTAGCTGACAAAGGAAGTGTATTAGGGGTCAGTACGGTTATTTCAGATCATTTCCATGATACTTTGCTCTTAATAATTGTCTTTATAATTATAAGGAAACCTTTATTATTGGTACGTGTCTGTAATCACAAAACATTTACCGATAACCGAGTGGCGTGCGCATCATGGTTGGGCAGGGGCCATTGACCCATTATTTTCTAGCCGATCCAGTCAAAAATGTCAGCCGAGGGATTTATTACGTTTATTCGGGAATCACGAGATCACTCCTTCGAGTGTTCATACACTGATAAGCCTGAAACAAAAATCCATGGATACTTTGTTCATAGTCTTGCGGGTTAGAACTATTTGTAGGTCTAATGCAGGGTTGTCCAACCTACGGCCCGCGGGCCACAGTCCGGCCCGCCGCAGGGTTGCGTCCGGCCCGCCAGAGATGCTTTATGGTGCGAAATTTTAGTCAGCAGATTTATTGATAACAATTTGAAGCTATATAATCAATCATTCGAACCTTCTGGGTCCAAAAAAACTGCATACAGGTCAGTTTGTATGACACTCTCTCAGCAGAGGGGGGGGGGCTGGACTTTATTCATCTGATTTATCAGGAAGGAAAATAAATCAGTGCGCTCCGCGCGCAGTGCTCACATTTTGTTGCCAATTGGGCTTCGGGCAAAAAATCGAAAAATCGAGCGTAGGGTTTATGCGGCCCCTCCTTCATCATAATCATTCCATGTGGCCCTCCTCTGCAAAAGGTTGGACAACCCTGGTCTAATGTATAGTTGCGATAAGCCGTTGAATGCAATATTTGCAGCTACTTTTTTATGGCAGATCCCTTCGCCTCCTACTTCGGAGTTGGCTTCAAATACTTCATTAAACTTTCATAATGGTTCATACCCATACTTAGATTATTCGAGGGGAATTTTGCATTGGCAACCCACCGTTTAAATCCTGTACATTTCACTGTGACAACCACAAATTCATAATTCATTTATTAGTTGCTGTTTTACTTTTCGCTAAATACCTTAAATCAGGAGGGCCACTTTTACATCAATTCAAGATGTACACTAAGATCAACTTGTAGGAACAGCCGGCTTGTAGATGAAAGTTACCAGTGTAGTAGTTACGCAACCTGTACTGAGAGGAGCGGTGTCCGTAAATGTTACTGCAATCCAAACTACCAAGGGGACGGAGAGACGTGCACCCACAACTGCTTCGTTGCTGACGTAGGAAGTGTATTAGGGGTCAGTATGGATCTTTCAGGTCATTTTATAATTTTTTCTTTATCATTTAATTAGAAGGAAACTTTTACTATTGATACTTGTCGATAATTACATTACTTTTAAAGATAACCAATTGGCGTGCTCATCGTTTATGGGTAGGGGCCATTGACCCATTTTGTTTTGTCGCCAGTCGAGTCAAAACTGTCAGTCGAGGGATGTATTGCGTTTAGTAGGGAATCACGAGACCACTCCTACCGTTGTGCACCCTCTAGTAAGCCTGAAAAAAATCCATGGTTACATTATTCACAATCTTGCGGTTAAAGCTATTTGTAGGCCTAACGTATAGTTGCGATACGCCGTTGAATGCAATATTTGCAGCTATTTTTTGTTATGACGGATTCCTACGCCCCCTATATCACAATTGGCTTAAATCCTTCATAAAACTTTCATAAAGGTTCATAACCCTACCTATATCATTCGAGGGGATTTATCTTTGGCCACCCACCGTTGAAATCCTGTACATTTCACTGTAACAACCGCAATATCATAATTTGTAATTATTTTGTTTCTTTTCGGCTGAATATCTTAAATCAGGTTGACGATTTTTACGTCAATTCAAGATGTACACGAAGATCAACTTGCCGAAACAACCAGATTATAGAGGCGAGTTACCAGTGTAGTGATCACGCAACCTGTGCTGAGAGGAACGGTGTCCGTAAATGTTACTGCAATCCAAACTACCAAGGGGACGGAGAGACGTGCAGCCACAACTGCTTCGTAGCTGACAAAGGAAGTGTATTAGGGGTCAGTACGGTTCTTTCAAGTTACTTTTATCATGCTTTGTTCTTAATCATTGTCCATATAATTAGGAGGAAACCTGTTCTACTCATTCTTGTCGATAATCATATTACATTTACAGATAACCGAGTCGCCTGCGCATCATGGTTGGGCAGGGGCCATTGGCCCATTTATTTGTCGCCAATCCAATAAAAACTGTCAGTTTAGGGATGTATAACGTTTAGTCGGGAATCACGAGACCACTCCTACGGGTGCGCATACACTGATAAGCCTGGCAAAAATAAATGGATACTTCTTTAATACTATTGCAGTTAGAACTATTTGTAAGCCTAAAATATAGTTGCGCTAAGCCGTTGAATGCAATATTTGCAGCTACTTTTCTTTAATGGCGGATCCTTTTGCTTCCAACTTCGGAGTTGGCTTCAAATACTTCATAAAACTTTTATAAAGATTAAAGATTCATACTCATACTTAGATTATTCGAGAGGAATTTTGCATTAGCCACGCACCGTACATTTGACTGTGACAACCACAAATTCATAATTCATTCATTAGTTGTTGTTTTACTTTTCGCTAAATACCTTAAATCAGGAGGGCCACTTTTACATCAATTCAAGATGTACACAAAAGTCAACTTGTAGGAACAACCGTCTTGTAGATGAGAGTTACCAGTGTAGCAGTTACGCAACCTGTGCTGAAAGGAGCGGTGTCCGTAAATGTTACTGCAATGCAAACTACGAAGGGGACGGAGTGACGTGCCGCCACAAGTGCTTTGTTGCTGACAAAGGAAGTGTATTAGGGGTCAGTATGGGTATTTATATTATGCTTTGTTCTTAACCATTGTCCATATAATTAGGAGGAAACCTTTTCTACTCATTCTTGTCGAAAATCATATTACATTTACAGATAACCGAGTCGCCTGCGCATCGTGGTTGGGCAGGGGCCATTGGCCGATTTATTTGTCGCCAATCCAGTAAAGACTGTCAGTTTAGGGATGTAAAACGTTTAGTCGGGAATCACGAGACCACTCCTACGGGTGTGCGTACACTGATAAGCCTGGCAAAAATAAATGAATACTTTTTTAATACTCTTGCGGTTAGAACTATCTGTAGGCCTAAAATATAGTTGCGCTAAGCCGTTGAACTGCAAATTCATTTTTTATTTGTTGTTTTTCTTTTCGCTGAATATCTTAAATTAGGAGGGCCACTTCTACATCAATTCAAGATGTACACGTAAATCAACTTGTAGGAACAACCGGCTTGTAGATGAAAATTACCAGTGTAGTAGTTACGCAACCTGCGCTGAGAGGAGCGGTGTCCGTAAATGTTACTGCAATCCAAACTACCAAGGGGACGGAGTGACGTGTCGTCATTACTGCTTTGTTGCTGAAAAAGGAAGTGTATTAGGGGTCAGTACGGTTCTTTCAGGTCTTTTTTAAAATGCTTTGGTCTTAATCATTGTCCATATTATTAGAAGGAAACCTTTTCTACTCATACTTGTCGATAATCATATCACATTATCAGATTACCAAGGGGCGGGCACATCAAGGTTGGGCTGCGGCCAGTGACCCATGTTTTGTCGCCAGTCTAGTCAAAACTGTCAGTTTAGGGATGTTTTACGTTTAGTCGGGAATCACGAGACCACTCCTACGGTTGTCGCCCTTTAATAATCCTGACACAAAAATCCATAGATCCTTTATGCACAGTCTTGCGGTGAGAACTATTTGTAGGCCTAAAGTATAGTCGCAATTAGCTGTCCAATGCAATATTTCATCTACTTTTTTCATGGCGGAACACTTCACCTCAAACTTCGGAAGTAGCTTCAAATACCTCATAAATCTTTCATAAAGGTTCCTACCCATATCTAGATCATTCTAGAGGATTTATCATTGGCCGCACACCGTTGAAATCCTGTTCATTTCACTGTGACAACTGCAAATTAATAATTCATTTATTATTTGTTGTTTTTCTTTTCGCTGAATATCTTAAATTAGGAGGGCCACTTCTACATCAATTCAAGATGTACACGTAAATCAACTTGTAGGAACAACCGGCTTGTAGATGAGAATTACCAGTGTAGTAGTTACGCAACCTGTGCTGAGAGGAGCGGTGTCCGTAAATGTTACTGCAATCCAAACTACCAAGGGGACGGAATGACGTGTCGTCATTACTGCTTTGTTGCTGAAAAAGGAAGTGTATTAGGGGTCAGTACGGTTCTTTCAGGTCATCTTTATAATGCTTTGGTTTTAATCATTGTCCATATAATTAGAAGGAAACTTTTTCTACTCATACTTGTCGATAATCACATCACATTATCAGATAACCAAGGGCCGGGCACATCATGTTTGGGCTGCAGCCAGTGACCCATGTTTTGTCGCCAGTCTAGTCAAAACTGTCAATTTAGGGATGTATTACGTTTAGTCGGGAATCACGAGACCACTCCTACGGTTGTCCCCCTTTAATAATCCTGACACAAAAATCCATGGATCCTTTTTGCACAGTCTTGCGGTGTGAACTATTTGTAGGCCTAAAGTATAGTCGCAATTACCTGTCCAATGCAATATTTCCACTACTTTTCTCATGGCGGAACACTTCGCCTCCAACTTCGCAAGTGGCTTCAAATACCTCATAAATCTTTCATAAAGGTTCCTACCCATACCTAGATCATTCTAGGGGATTTATCATTGGCCACACGCCGTTGAAATCCTGTTCATTTCACTGTGACAACTGCAAATTCATAATTCATTTATTATTTGTTGTTTTTCTTTTCGCTGAATATCTTAAATTAGGAGGGCCACTTCTACATCAATTCAAGATGTACACGTAAATCAACTTGTAGGAACAACCGGCTTGTAGATGAGAATTACCAGTGTAGTAGTTACGCAACCTGTGCTGAGAGGAGCGGTGTCCGTAAATGTTACTGCAATCCAAACTACCAAGGGGACGGAGTGACGTGCACAAGACGTGCACAAGATTGCTACGACCTTTATGTTTCCGGTACACGCAGTGATGGTGTTTACAACATTTACCCTGATGGTTGGCCAAGCGGCATTCAGGTTTACTGTGAGATGGAAAGTAACGGAGGAGGATGGACTGTGAGTTTCGCAAACAATTAAGATTTTATATTCTTAACTTCCTTACATGATACTTTCCTCTTTCACAAATGATGCACTACAGATCTCGTTGACATGAACTTGACCATTTCAGTAGAGAAAAAATCAAGAAACAAAATACTCTTGCTAATTATATCACTTTTACAATATCCATATCTTTGTTAACTATTTTACAGCTTTGGATGTCATGTACTTAAGCATTAGTATATTATATAGTTGGATTACCTTATTTTCTTCATTTCATAGGTTTTCCAGCGACGATCGAGTGCATCCGTTGACTTTTATCGTGGTTGGTCGGACTACAAGGACGGTTTTGGTACAAAAAATCATGACCACTGGTTAGGTAACAAATATATCCACTCTATGACCAACCAGAAATCGTACCAGCTTCGTATTGATCTAAGGGACTCCGGCTCATCATCGTTTTACGCCGTCTATTCGACTTTTAGCATTAATAACGAGGCAGACAAGTATCGACTATCAATTGGAAGATACAGTGGAAATATAGGTGAGTAGTTGATCTTCAAATTATCGGCACATATATATATATCTGGACCGATTACGTCAGTTAGAAGAAGCGTCAAGACAAAATAAAACAGAACATGCTAACTTTGGAAGATCATGTGACTGCTTCCCTATAGCAATTAATTCTTGTAGTACTCCTTAAATGTTTATTCTAAAACAACTAATGTATTGATCTCATCGCTACCGAATTCCTGTCTAAATGATATATGAGTTCAAAGTTCACAGCAATTTTCAATTCCAAACATTGCTATTTTCTTTCAAACGTTTGCACTACCGTTGGAACGCACATAGGTTTTCAGGAATGTGTATACAGACATAAGAAGCAGACGATAAGATTCGCTGTTCCTCGGCAACACAAGTCTCATTGCCGTGTTTGCACGTAACAAGCAACTAACATGATAGGAGTGACCGTCATACGCAATCTATTAAACTATTACAGTAGATATTCTAATAGCAGCCAGACCCTTTGTATTTCTGACACAGAGAAATAAATCTCAACATCACTATCATTCCAACCTAAACAAGTATTCTGAAATTTAACGTAGATGTCTGTTGCCTTACCGCGCGCTGTTAATACTATATTAGTAGTACCTAGAAGCATGTCACGTGTGCCTTCTCGTTACTGTATTATACTTCAAGTGGTATGTTTATTCGATGATTCTCATATGTGCAAACGTTGAGGCGCTATGTTAATATAATAATGTTATATAAAAAGTCATCTAAGGTTTATCATTCATAGAACATTGAAACAGAGGAAATTATGTATTTTAAATATTTGTCTGTATAGATTCGAGAAAGTCAAATCAATCAATACTTTTGTTCGAAGAAGTTATACGTACGAGACTAGATTGTACATGTCGATAAAAACTAAATAATAAATTGTCGATAATCAATATAGGTTTTCATAAATGTAATACATCGAATTTTGGTTACTTTGTCGAAACCTAAAATATTAGCTACTACATTAATAGTATATTCACTTTAAACAATGTCGGTTCTATTCTTCATTTAAACGTATTTATTTTATGATTTGTGTACAGTGTAAATTTCAATCTACGTTTATAATCCAACGTATGATCTCAGGTATAAAGATTCAAAGATTTCAAAGTGCTATAGATATAGGGTAAAGAATTGAACAATCGATGGCAATAACATCCTTCTTGCCCTGCCCAGTAAAACAGGAAACTTGGAGCCGGGCAGATATTATATTACAACCATAATATTGACAGTAAGAATTATGCCGTCTACTTGATTTTTGGGGAGATGGCTTTTACAGCAAAATGCAATTATTACTTTGTACGTAATAATAACAGGTTAGATTACTCAGGACTAGTAAATCATACAGCCCTCCCCCTACCCCACTCTCCTTGTCCAGGTTCGAAGAGAGCCTATGTTTGCCTATGTGGTACAAGAAAAAAATAAGCACTGGGTTGAATAAGGGGAGAAATGAAAATTTGGTTTTGCAAATTAAATTAAACATAATATTATTCAACACATTATACGATTTAACACCGAAACACTCAAGGAATTTATAACTAGAGTTTTGACAGTGTCGGAGACTACTCAGTTGTGAACTTAGAAATAATAATCAAATAAATAAACGAATGAATATTATTGTAAATAAATGCCGATTTATAAATATAATATAAAGAGCGATGTTAGCGATTCTAGTAACTCAAATCTAGTATTTGGTTCAAGTAGTTTCCCCATCTGGATATGACTCCTGTTGTGGCACTGTAGTTCACACGGAACAAGAACAAGAAAAGTATAACAACGTCATTGCAAAGGCAAAATACCTTCATATGTATCCTAAATATTAAATACAAAAAACAAAAACAAAACGCGGTGCTTTTTACGTGACCCGCCATGCGGGATACAAAACGTCACGGCCAAACGGCACTACCGAACCATCCCATTACAAACAAAACTCAGGTCAAGCGAGCCAAAAAAGTACATACGCCCACCGACCTGCAGAGACAAAACGCCCAACCACCCACTGAATCATTCAAAAAACTACAAAAGGACGACCAGCACGCAGCGAAACAAAACACCCCTCCCCAGCACACCACCGTCCAAAAAAGGCAGCCCCAGATAAACGGCTAAAATCGCCTTCAACCTGAAGGCGAATGTCAGACTTCACCTCCTCCAGGACTGCCTGCCAACTGGCAAATTTCCCCCTAAAAACAACATCACATCTATTCCTCCAAACAAGTTTTTTCACAACAGAACAAACACAAATAATACGCTGCAACACAGCAACAGAACAAACTGGAGGATCTAAACCATATAAAACAAAGCCCTGTCCTACCGACTAGGAACGGTCTCCCGTTAAACGGTCGGTCCAGGTCTGAAACCACGGTACTGACGTTTTCATCTTGGTAGGACAAAAACGCACTGCCCTCTAACTTGCATCCCATGTTGGATTCGTTCAAAGTTTATTAATTGACCGGTTTAAGTACTCTTTCTCGTTTGTTGCAGGTTATAATTCTTTGGCTGGTAGCAACAATGAACCATTCAGTACAAAAGACTATGATAACGACGGATGGAGTACTTTCGAATGTGCGGAGGGACACAGAGGAGCCTGGTGGTTCTATGATTCTTATCACTGTACGAGTTCTAGTTGTCGGTCTTATTGTCAGCATATCTATTATTGCAATCAGTTTCCCGATGGCAGCGACAAATGCGCTTATTGCGCCCATTCTCACCTCAACGGAGACTACGACGGCTCTACTCGAGGAACGAACATGTTCTGGTCTAGTCGCAGTTTGAACGGTTATGGATGCAGCCTGCAATACACAGATATGAAAATACGGCCTGTGTAGACAAAACACTGTATAAATAACACATTGTCAAAAAGAGCAGTTTTTACTAAGAAAAGTAAGACAAGATCGATACAGATCTTCGAGCATCGGACGGCTGGACGTGCCATAGACAAGAAAGAAGAAGAAAATACAACACAAATTACAGACGGGACGATTCGACAAATAATTAATTTTTAAGGGAGTGAGAAGAAATTAATTGAAATTTATTTCAAATTATTAATATTAACCAGCTTACTGTGGTTTGATAGTTTGAAAATTGATTATTGTATGTCTCACAAAGAATGAAAATAAAACATTTAATTAAACGTGTCCGTTTTTCCTTAATGTGTTGCATCCTTAATGTGTTGTATTCAACCCTCAACCTCCCAACTCCCCTCCCCCCCCCCCAGTATTATTAGTTGGTTGGAAATGACTAATTGCATGAAAGTGGATACTTAACGATTCTGGGTTTCTAGGACACACACAGACACATTTCATATATTTATATATTCATTATCAGGGTTTCCGTCGAACTACTCACAAAACACGTGGTATCA
>JAIPMN010183296.1:0-21333 GCA_020650975.1 Apostichopus californicus
GATGTAGGAGTCGACTCAGTGATGTTGGCATTGGTGGTGAAACTCCATCAAATTTAAAACCCAATATGAATTATGAGGTTAAAGGTAAAAGTATCAATCAATGGAGATAGAGTGCCTTGCCCAAGGACACAACAAATGACCAGTCTTGGCAAGACCTTATGACATGACTTTATAACAGTTAACCGCTGGTCATTGGTAATTTGTCACACCCACACATCCAAGTTTGCACAATTCAAACAGCCGCTCTACAGTGTGCCATATGTATGTGTTCTCCTGGGGGACTTCCCATAGGGTGCAGCTCTACAAACCAGGGCATGCAACTATATGTACAAGATACCCCTCAGGTCCCAATTGATTCACCTGGTTATGAGCAGTGGTGATAAAGTTCTTGGTTTAATTGCTCTGCCCTATTAAGTTCAAATCAGTTTAGCAGGGTACTACAACTTGCCTTGATTAAATCACTTTGCTTGTATGAATAAATTAAAAATAAAAAAAATCAGTTTGTCTTCTATGGTGTGACTAAAATATTACTTTTCTGAAAATGCCAGATATTTTACTGAGTAACATGCAAATGTCTTACAACAGTGTTTGAAAATATTTGTAAAGACCAGTTCAGACGAATAAGAGCCAACTGTACATACAAGAATTTAAGAACTATTCATAGAAAGCAGAAAACAGAAAAGAACCTAAACTTTGAGAGGCATTGATATTAATTTCCATTATTTGATAGATTTCCTTGGAGTTCTATCAGAAGAAGAAGAATAGATGGCCTTTTCCCGATGAAAGCATTCCTTGGGAATTTTGGACTTTGGAGATTAACGTCATATCGCTGTCTAACGAGCAAGGTAAGTGAAGACAAATGCTCTTCATTTTATTATTGTTTGTCCAACTAGTCTAAATGTTTCATAACGGTGAGAACATTCCTAGAGAAGCATGAGCTCTAGTATCAAAAGTGATATCACTGGCCAATCTTATTCTTATTTTCATTTTATCGTTTTCACTTTCCTGTTTCAATTTGTGTGGGTGATTTGACCGACTTGCTCAAACTAACAAGTACACCTTGACTGAGAACAGGTTAATATATACTCTAATGTCTGGTAGTTGTTATGTGTATATCATTGTGAAGGTATACAAGATTATTGTAGTGAAGAAGAAGACAGAGCGAAGAGACTCTTTTTTGTGTCCTGCAGAAGATCATTGCATATTCATGAAGGATATATCTGTTGAGCCATACATGCTTGTAGACCTGTATCCAGTTATTCTGAGCAGGGGGAAGGGGTAATAGGGAGGGGTGTTCCGGCACAAACAGTTAAAGGAGAGGTAACTTGTAAAGCTCTGTCACTAGTGCAGATATTGTTTACATTTGACAAGGCGTTGCTACAATTGGTGTGGTACTGTAGTAAGCTTTTGGGAGGGAGGGGTAGGATGTGTGCCCCGGCCTCGCTAACAAAATTTGCTGTTCGTAGAACCAATATGTTAGGTGTGGTTGCCAGGGTCAACCAGAGGAAAGTGGAAACCCTTTCAATATAGCTCTGAATAAGTATATAGTATTACTGATGAGGAGAACATTATTGACCACACACAGAAGCACTTTTTAATTGACATTTGACCTCACTGTTTGTTTTGTGTTTGATTCATACAGAGAGGCTGGCATACAGGGAAATGCTTGGAGAAATCCTAAATGCTAAGGTACTGCACAGTAATACTTCTTATTTATCATTGGAGAAAGGTTCAAGCTGTTTGTTATTAAATCAGTACTAATTAGTAGATTTAAGAAAGACTTTCTCCAGTTAAAATTATCATTGTAACCATTACTCTGGAAGATCTGAAACATGTTGTGATTGTGTTATTTTGCCAACACACAATACTTTTGTATGCTATAAAATTCTTAAAGCAGCTTTTGAACAAAAGTGTTCATGCTATTTTTTATTAAATCAGTAATAATTACTAGATGATTAGTAGTTGTAATTAGTAGATTAGTAGTAGTAGTAATTACTAGATTAGTACTAGTAGTCATTACTACTTCTAAATGTACTGTGGTGAAATATGCTGATGACACTGCTATAGTGTGCAATGTATCAAAGCGAACGCATCAGGCTGACCAAGCAAGTTATAAAACTGCTGTATCAAATATTGTAGATCTGTGTGATGGGAAGAATCTAAGACTCAATCCAAAGAAATCTAAGGAAATGGTTTTTGAGAATATAAATATTAAACATGAAGGTCTCGTATCATGTAAGTTAACTAAAATCTCAAGTAATGATGCGGAAGTAGAACGCACTCATCATACAGTATATCTAGGTGTTTGTATTGATGATAAACTGAGTTTCACTGGTCATATAAGCAGAATACTTAAACGGGTGTACTTCATAGTCTCAACTCTATCGTATATAGTTCCATATTTTCATGTTGATGTAAGGAAAAGAGTTTTTACTGCCAATATCTTACCACACCTAATATATGCTGTTTCTGCTTGGTATCACTTTTTACTAATAAAAGATATAAGATAATTATTACTTTTTAAAGTATCGTTCTAGGATTTTTAAAATATATTTTAACTTTCTTATGAGTACTGTAAACAATACTGCTAAAAATGAGTCCATTAGAAGTGTAAATTGCATACAGAGAAATTATAGACATTCTTTGCATACCGAACTTACCTCTCTACTTCGAGAAACTACTAGGTATAATTTGAGAAACAAAGCAATAACACCAAAATTCAGAATTAATGTGTATAGAAATAGCTTTATTTATCGTGCTGCTATTTATTTACAAAATGGTAATCTGGATAATTTATTGTAGACAGCTGCACTTGTACGTTTTGTATTTTTATATATTTTGTTTTCGTGTTTTGTACACTAACATTTTAAAATATTTTTTTCTTTCTTTTTCTTGTTACATATTCACGTTTGATGTCCTTTTTATAAATATTTATATTTATACTGGAAAGAAATAAATGAAAATGAAATGAGTAGTAATTACTAGAATATTGGTAGTAGTAATTAGAAGATTCAACAGTTAAATGTTACATTTAAAAAAAAAATCTGAAGTAAAATTCCAAACTGGTTTGCAGGTTCCCGTATTTGCTTGCTGAAGATGAAGCATAAGTGACCTCATTTGACAGATTTTAGACTCCTGAGTCACAGAGATACTTTGTTGTAGCTACAAACTCCACTTCATCAGGTCTTATTCCAACAATAGAGATTATTTTGGCAGTGCCTATTGTGTGAAACTATAGCAGAATACATGAATGTCCTAAACAGCTGTTCTCACCAGTCACCATCCTAACATAGAGGTCATACTTTTGACATTGAGCCTTGTTGAGGGTAACTGATGAATTAAATCTGATCTTGAATTTAAACACTGCAGTCAAGTACTTTTGTAACATGTCATTAAATAATATAACTACGTTATTTACCTACTGTGTGTATGTGCTACTCAATGTTTTTTAATATTTCTTTCAATGTTTAATTGTGTGTTGATTTATATTTACTTTAAATAGTGTATGCTATTATCCCTTGAATATTATTCGATACAACTTTTTCATAGCTCATACGCTGTATTTTCCCACATACTCTGAATATCATTTTCCTTTATTAAATGTCTTTGATAGATAATATGCATCGTAGAAGCCATGAACAGAAATGATTACATTCCAAAGGCTCCTAATCAGGCTCTATTGGATACAGTCGTCGACACCACCTGTCCAGATGTGCAGCCATTCTTATTCAAGGTAATCATTTTGTAGTTTCTTCATCATAGATTCATTATGACACTATAAACCAAGTAAGATAATTCTGCTTGTTCTCATTGTGTGTATTTTACTTTGGTTATTTATATCCTCCCTGATTACTCAGCATATATATCATAATTAAAAGACTTGAATCTGAATCAGATAAACACACTCATATTCTAACTGACCGCAATGTTTCTTTAGGGATTACTCAGTCTGTGACACATCACACAACAGTCAATGTTTCTATAAAGCTAATCATTCATGGATGTACTCTCCATGATATTCAGAAAGTCCTGTTGAAGTACAAGCTACACAAAGTCAAGTTTTTGCTACTCAAGTCTACTTGGCCAGTCAAAGCATTATAGTCAAAGTACTGTTATAGACTAAAGTGATTTTAACCCTAAGCCACCCTTAACTTGACTGTTTAATAGGAGTCATGTCCCACAGACTCAGGTATAAGATAGACCTTCATGAAGCAACTGACTGAACAAGAAGCTGTTTAGTGTGTTTATTGGGTTTAACTCTCTTTGCTGTCAATGTGGTTATTCAACAGCAGAAGAAGCCTATCTGTTGTAAATTGACAATCATCAACTTAAACAGAATTCTTCGTGACTTATGTTGAAGAGATAAAGAAGCACAACGTTCTTAGGAAACATTTGTCACTTTGAAATGTTTAAATGTGTATGCATTACCTTTATTTCTGTTCTTGCCTGTGTTAATAAAGTACTGAATGGATTGGATACCCCCTTAGCCTAACCCTTTCCTGTTCCTACAATCATTGAAACTCTCATCCTGCATTAGCAATCCCAATCACTTTTCATTTAATATCTTCCAGATTTCTTGTCAAAACTCTGGGCCGACCAATGCATCTGTTGGAGCTGCTGTTCGGAAGCTACTACGAGATACACTGGCACTGTGAAGCAAGTGACTGGTATTTAAAGGCTCATTTGATGCCTAAATGCTTGCCAAGAACAAGCCAGTGACCAAAAGCATGGGAATGATGCTTTGTTATAAACAAGTGATTGGTTTTAAAAAAATAATTAATGCCATTATGCTTCCCAAGGCATAGCCAGTGATGAGAAGCATGGGAATGACAATGTTATGTTGTAACATAAGACTCTTATGGTAAAGAAGGCTAGTGTTAAGGGCCTGGTATTGAAACATGTGTTAGGCTAGTCAAAGCTGACTTAGGTAGAGAAAGTGCAATATTGATGTTTGTTAAATAAGTGAATGGTGTTGAAGACAGCTAGCTCTTGCTGATATGGAACATTTTCGTGGTGTTAGAAAGAAGTAAATGGAGAGATACTGTTGTTTGAATGCTTCCAGTAACAGCTTAGTAATCAAAGAGATATCTAAACTGCTATCCTGTGGGGTTTTTCATTGTCTTAATAACTCTTCGAGAAAACAAAAAACAAAAGAAAGTTTTTGTTAAGGTGAAGATGTGTAGACTTGTGTTTTAGCCTCATCAGAGAAGAGTTGCATGAAAGAGGTGCATATGTTTTAGTTCTTTCAAGAAGTTACTGAATATGGTAGACTAGCTGTATTTGTTGTTGACATGAAAGCTTGTCCCAACTTTAAGTTCTGTGTTGGTAAGATCAATTGGTGAGTGGCATGAACATGTTGTTTATCCGTCTTAGCTAGAATCTTACCCCTGTGGTTTAGGTACGTCACATTCAGTTTGGCTGTTTTGTCAAGAAGTGACTGGGTATGAAAGACTAGTCTTAGATAAGCGAATTAAAGGGGCAAGTATCAGATTCCCTTCAAACTTGTACATATTGGAAAGCTATATATCAAAACCATATACTCCAAATTTAGAGTTCTATGAGTTTATCTTTGTTGTTTTATTTAAGTTAATTACCATGCTCATCCCGAAGATCATATACATCATGGGGAAACTACCACTGTGGACAAAACTACATAGGCAGTATGTGCTAACCAATATCCCAGACGTAAATGAAACGCCACAGACAGCCAACAAAATATCTGAATACAGTACCGAGTTTTGCGCATATTTCATGTTCGTCTAACACTTATATATCTCAGTAACACTGCACTCATCTAGCCTAGCTGCCTAAGACCAAGATTTATTTCCGTGTTATTTCTATCATGGGGAAAGTTAGGTGACAATATCGCATCTAGGCCTAATTCAGTCACACGACCATGGGCGTCAATCCAGGGGGGGGACGGGGGGACACGTCCCCCCCACGTTTCGATGGGTGGGGGACACAATATCAAATGTCCCCCCCCCCCACACATTTGGAAAAAGAGTAGTGTCGTGGCTCTATTTGGTTAGAGCTTACACATCTCAGGATTCATATCATCGAATATCACTCAATGTTGCTGAATGGGAAATTCCACCCAGATCTCGTGAGTTGGTACCCTGAGCTCTCTGACAATCTTAAGCTTAGTCTGCCTTTCATTCGAGGCCAGTTCCAGTCGTCGTCGGTTGAAGGGTATAGACAAATATTCAAGTTGATGAATCCAGCGATACGGGCTATGTTTGGTGAAATCGAAGCTCTCTTTCGGTTGCTCCTCGTCTCTCCCGCCAGTTCGACGGAAGCCGAGAGATCTTTTACTGCTTTGAGGCGTTTGAAGACGTTTGAAGGGGGGGGGTGGGGGTGTCTCACCCCAAACTTGGTAAAACTGACGATAGTTGGAAAATTGGAGTGCGACAGTCGGAATTTCCGACTTTCGCACTCTAGTTTATCGAGGCCTATTCATTAATTCCTGAGTTTCGGTCAAAATTGACCTTTAATCTGTCATATTTACCACGTTTTCCTTGCCACTTTGAGAAATTGTATCCCGCGATTCTTATTCTCCACCGTACAAAACTTCGTATGATTTTGAATACTCCAATTAAAAAATGCCTAATAGAACTACCGTCATAGGCGTAGGAGCCCAATTTGATTGGGGGGGGGGGGTTGTAACGACTTGCCCGAAAAATATAACCAAATTTTTTCGCGCGCTACGCATGTCAAAGTGCATATCATATAGATATGCATCGGTTTTTACATCGCATGCAAATAGCTTACAATCATTTTCCGTCTTATTACCCTTCCGTATTGGTTAGATTTATTTGGAAGTCGTTACAATATTAATGGTAATAACAATATAAGTTTAACTACTGAAAAACACATTTGGATGTGGGGGGGGGGGGGCTAATAGATTTGTGAAATGGGTACAAATGTATCGAAAAAAAATCGGAACAAAAGTGCAGTCGCGAAAGATTGGGTTTCTGACTGACACTGACCGTATCTTTGACGAGTAACGCGAGGGTGGGGGTTACAAAGCAGCAGTAGGAATTTTCTGGCTTCAAAACCCATCCAGTTGGATTTTCAGCCACTACCCCCCCCCCCGCCCAATCATCAGGCCTTAGCTACGTCCCTGGGTACACGGTGGTTATACATAGTACGCTCCGACCAGAATTCACCCGATTACCAGATGCAGATCCACCTAGCAACCGAGGTAACTTGCGTGAGGACTCCAACGAACAACCACTGATATATTTTCATGCCTTCATCATTTTAGCCACCACTCACATTGGACCAATTCTAAGTCTGACGATACATGCGCATGTGTGAGGTTCTGAAAACATAATTAAAGTGGTTTGTCTTGCCATCCTTGTTTCAAATGTCATAGAAATGTATTCTCGTAGACCTAGCAAAACATTTAAACTGACACAGTCCAGTTGGAAGTGTGTCACGGGTGGCATTAAAAGTCATTGGTGGTTTAACATGCTGGCGTATGACGACTTTTGGCCAAATTTGCGCTAAGCTCACTATACGAACTCGGATCTGGGTTGTGCCTAATTAGTTAGTTATTTAAATTATTAATAATGGCGTATGAGGAAATGCATCATTTTATGGTATGACTCCCAGGACGGCAAGTCGAGAAACTCATATGCAGTCGCGGTGGATAGCTTCATTCGCCTATATGTCCGGAGACATTTTGGGACATCGTTCCTATAGGCCAGGGGTGGGCAAAAAACGAACTAGCTGCTTAGAATTTATCTGCACTAATGATGCTGTCAGGTAGGTCTATTATCACCATTAAATATCAACTGGACTGTATTGACATTATGTTTTTGTGAATACAGATTAGTACACACACCTATTGCTTGAACGTCATCAGAAGCAAAGGTTTGAAATCAACAGCAGGTCGTTGGTTAGGTGCGGCCCTGTCAATCTTTCACTCCTAAAATCTGGCCCATTCATTCAAGAAGGTTGCCCACCCCTGCTATAGGCCTATATCTGAGGCCCTGTGTCATTCCTTGACCAACTTGGTGCAATATAATGTGCCCATTTCGAAGTAAATTTATTCACAGATTGTTAGTTGTCATGGGTTCGAACAAATGAGGGGTATTCTATCCTGAAACATAGGGCAAAATGGGGCTGGGGTTCCAGTTCGCTACATCATTTGTCAACTTGCACTGGGTTCTAATGTTCATGTCAACTGGAAATAATCCACCATAAATGAAAGTCGCATGAACTTTATTGCAGATTTCCTGATTAACGAATTTGTAATTTTCTCCCGAAATGACGCAACTAAATGAGTGCTATCCAGCCTGGCAAGTGCCATCTCCAGCGATCTGGCAGGTATTGAAATCTGAAATTTTCTTGGTACGCTGCGCGCCAACCGATGGTGGCGCTCCGCTTAGATAGTACTTACGGCCGGAATACTCGAATCGATTACGTCCCCCCACGTTTCAATTCGGATTGACGCCCCTGCACACGACTAGCCTTTAAAATACGCTAGGCCTAACGTTACTATTGTGTCCGTCAAAACGAGCAATTTGACATCGATGTTCGATCCGGTCTCCTCTTCACTGGTCTCCGATTCGAACATGTAAGGAAAAACTATCGCTATCTGAATCCGAAAGCCTATGATCATTACAATTTCGGTCAATTCCACCGGCTGCCATTTCGCAATATATGTGAGCTAGCTATGCTGTGTATGCGTATTAGTGCATGTATAGCAACTGTATGTGGTAGCAGTAAACGGTTCCCTGCGACGATATCATGCAGTTTCGACTTGGGAAACAAATGACGTCATTATGTTTTCTACTTTTCCTAACCGAGGCAATTTAGCTGAGTTTTTGTAGCTTGATAGGAGTCAATATACTGCGAAGAAAAGTTACATGTTTGCCCTCTTCTGCGGTTCCCCTGTGACGTCACGAAAACTATTACGTAATAGTACTTGTTACCAATTTCTACCCCTTTGCAGATGGAAAATGGATGCAGAGTAGGGTTTTTCTTAACATTATAATTGTTAAGTTAAACATTATTGAAAGTCAACTCTATATGTCAATTGACCTGATGATCAGCTGGTCCATCTATATTGGTGTATTTTTGAGTTTAAAGTTGTAATAATATGGGATTTTTATGTCAAAGAAGGAAGTTTACTGTACATCCCACTAGACATATTGAAACACAGTAAAGATAACTGCACGGGAATATATCACAACATAAACCAATGTTTATAATAACTTTTATGCCCGCATGATAACGAATTTGTCCATCAATATGCATTTCAGACCATTTTCAAGGGTTCAGGTTGAGGAGAGCTTTTGTCTATGAGATATGATGTGTCTTCTTTCTTGAAACATCAGAACCAGAAAACATTTCGTTTTCTATGAATTGTTGCTCACACTTGTCATGATTGGAAAATAGAAAGCAAAAGCGTTATGTTGTTTTTAGGAAGCCTATGTTAAAAAAAAGTGTAAACGGTAAGATTTAGAAGAACTTTACTATCGTGACTATGTTTTACCTATCAACTTAAGCAAGCACCAGGTCATGTCAGGTACGTGTGTCCATAAACACTGCTATGATAGAAAAACTTAGATCATCTATTAGTCATTCCATTGAACATGTTGCTTTATCATTATTTACTTCAAATTTGATCAGTGTTGGACAATTCTGATGACTAGAGTTATGGAAATCTATATCGTTTTGAGTAATAATCTATTGGGACAGTGACCTCCAATGTACCTGCAGGGTCATGAATCCTCGTTTTTTTATTGGAGATCAAATGTAGAACAAGCCATGTAGATACCGAAAAGCCTACCTGTCAATAAATCGAACGATGTTCCGTAATTCTGTAAATAAGCTCTTTACAAAATAAACATAGATCAACTGGTCCATCTATATTGATATGTTTTTTTAGTTTGAAGTTTGTAACATTTTGGATTTTTTATGCCAAAGAAGGAAGTTTACATCTCACCAGACATATAAAAACAAAATAAAGATTACTGCCCGGGAATAAATTGCAACATAAACCAATTTACTTTTATGCCCACATCATAAGGAATTTGTTCACCAAGTTGCATTTAAAACCATTTTCTTGGGTTCAGGTTGATGAGAGGTTTTTTTCTATGAGATATGATGTGTCTTCTTTTTTTCGAAACATCAAAACCAGAACACATTTCGTTTTCCAACTTTTTTGTTGTTTTAATTTCTTTGGAAGTCTCATACTGGTAATGATGATTGGAATAAAGAAAGCAAACAAACAATGGCATTATGTTGTTTTTAGAAAGTCTCTTTTAAGAAAAGTAGAAAAGGGAACATTACAAAGAATTTTACTATTATATAGTGACTATGTTTTACTTATCAACTTTAGCAAGGACCAGGTCATACCATGTGTGTCCTTAAAATCAGTGGCATAGCCATTATACAAGAAGAAGTAAAACACTATTGTGAGCTTCATGTATTTGTCATAATATGTGAGATGGATGACTCAAATTCTGTCAATCAGTAAACACTGGATACATTATAGAACATGACTCAGTTATCATATTACCATTTAAGCTCTTTGGAGATGATTAAAATCGTTTCTCATTATTTTAAACTCAGAAAGTATAAAACATTTTGTAATCATATGGGAGAATCCAGTGGCCTAGTCAATAACTGCTATGAAGGAAAAACTTAGATCATCTATTAGTCATTCATTTGAAACATGTTTCTTTATCATTATTTATTGTAATTTGTTTATAAAGGTAGAAAAGGTTGATTGGTATTGTAACCGTTATGCATACAACGCTTATCCCCTTAAATTTCTAAATTAAGGATTCACTATTTATTTAAAAACAAGGGACCCTTACAAACCAGTTTAGCTTTCTGAGATACGATTCCCTTTCAGGGAAAGTTTCCCCAGCCTCCCTGTCAATAAATTAAATGATGTTTTGTAATTCTGTGTTGTACATGAATAAATATTACTCGTTACCCGTCGGATGCAAAACGACTGAGGTACTAAAAGCATTCACATAGACAGGATAGGATGGCAAGCGAAAGTACCGTTAAACATGCTGTACATACAAACAACATGTTCATGATGGTGGTTGTTATGAAAGTCAACGACAGATGTACACACAAACAACATGTTTATGATGGTGGTTGTTGTGGAAGTTAACGCTAAATGTACACACAAACAACATGTTCGTGATGGTGGTTGTGAAAGTCAACGATAAATGTTGTACAAGCAATTAACATGTTCATGATGGTGGTTGTTATGAAAGTCAACGATATATGTACACACAAACATGTTCATGATGGTGGTTGTTATGAAAGTCAACGATAGATGTACACACAAACAACATGTTCATGATAGTGGTTGTTGTGTAGGTCAACGGAATATAACAAGGCACATCATTCCGAGTATAACACCAGCAGGTGGTGTTGCTAGATTTTGTAAAACCCCCACCTTGTTACAGGTCAAAATGTCGAGTATCATTAAAATGTTGCGGTTCTTGAAAAACAAAGAAGAAAACTTCTTAAAAACTTTCAATTATGAACTAATTTGACTAGTTTCATTCTTGTTCAATAGTGACCCACGGAGATGTTCGCATTATCTGCAGTCTTTCGAGAAGTTGGTCTTTTTACGTCCTTTTTGACGGTTAACCAAATTCGACACTTTGAAAAGATTGATCACAGTGTTGATGTGAAGTAGCCTACATGTTGAAATTCTTCATGGTAAGGGGAGTAACTGTACGTAGCTCAGTCTGGAGAGGACATGGGGAAAATAATGTCATTACATATACGTAATAACACTACGTACGTTAGTAATATGTATTACGTACGTACGTGATAAGTTTACCTTCACTACCTATGAAGTAGCAGTACGTATAAACTGTAAAATATTGACCTACATGCAAGATACGTACCTACACTTACCTTATACTGTAATTATATATCATTACAATATTACTTCTCGTTCACTGTACCTCGCATGTATCAATCATCCAACCAAAGAAGTCAAGCAATTACAAACGGTTGAGACGCGGTCTAACAAATGCCGGTGACAGTCAAGGTACGTTCGTTCAACTAAAACTATACAGGTATATACAGACAATGCAGACGACACTAAAGCGGTGCACATAATTAGAAACAGGATATTGCAACAGGTTTTGTACAAACTATGACTGGAGTCAGAAAAGGCAGATGGGTTTCAATGTTGACAAATGTGCTGTTCTTCATTTTGGATGATATAATAACCCACAAACTGAGTATTATCTCAATGAAAGAGTAACAGGGTGGTCAGGATCCTGTAAAGTTGGAGAGAGTGATAACGAATAGATTTGCCTTTAGGTGTACAGCAACAAATTTATTATTCTAACTCATTCTTATCTCGGTCTCCATTTCGCATATAATCAGTGGAAAGAAATAATTGAAAAACAATGGTAAAACTTCTTAAATAAAATACACTTTACCCCCATAGTAAACTGAACCCCAAACAATGCAAACTAATGACACAACTGTTCAGACGGTCCCTGAATGAGGAATTCCTCAGTAGACAATAATAATAATAATAAGTGGTTGCCCTAGTTAATAGGGACTGCGCATGCGCAGAACAATGTATAGCAACCGTACGTACATCCATGTCCATTCATAACTTTTTGTATGGACTTTTATAGTGATTGCAATCATTCTAGTTAAACACTTAGTTTTGCATCCTGGTAAAACACACATGTCATAAATTAACCTGCACTGGATTATCATAACCGTTCATCTACCGTTGAGAGTCATTGACTCTGATTTACCATTAGTTAGTATAGTAACATGTTCTACATTTAATGATTAGTTTATTGTTGTTAAATGACCATAAATATTCATCAACCTACCTGTAAAGTTGGAGAGAGCGATAACGTCTAGATTTGTTCTTAGGTATACAGCAACAAATTTATTATTGTCGCGCGCCTTCTATTATAACAAGTACTTGATAGTAAAATTTTATAGGGGGTGGGCTGATAAATCAGCCAGGGGGTGATAAATCAACCCTGTTACAAAAGAATACTAACAAGTATAAGGAAGAAGAGAAAGATCTGGGAGTTATTATTCACAAATCACTCAAGAGTTAGTTAAAGGCATTGAAGACTCGCCCCAAACCGCCTGCCGCGCTCTGAAAAAGTTAACTTTCCGTTGCTTGCAAGTGAAGTTTTCTGCTTGTCGCTCCAAAATGCAGACAGTAATGAAACATGATACATTGTTATCTTTAGCTGGACCTGAGATGTCCATCTCTTTATCGTTTGTACGGTATGCTGTGGGTATTGACCGCAGCTGTATGTACTGACTGTACATTAGTGTCTAATTACCGACGGTAGCAAGCTGTGTGTGTATTTTCTGGGATCGATGGTGGTGTCTAACACTTCTGTTACACCGCATTCGAAACTCGGTTAGATTACCGGCATGAGACGTTTCTTTGTGCGCGAGTTTTCACATCCTTTACCATTGTGAAGAAGCAATACAGAAGGCCAAATAAAGTTATACAAATGATAAAAGGAAATTTAATTCAGCAACTTTGATATTAAACCTGTTATAAACCTATGCAAATCACTTCTAAGACCTCACATAGCTTATTGCATCCCAAGATAGAACCATATCTTAAGAAAGACATTAATCTGATGGGAGTTTGGAGTCCAATGACGTATGAAAAAGCTAGTGAATGAGGTGAAACATCTAGAATGTGAATTAAGAAAGACTATATGTCCTAGTACATTTGACAACACTGGAACAACGCCGAGGCAGGACCTAATTACCGTATACAATATCATGTATGGTAACATTGACATAGAGACATAGACACAAAGAAGTACTTCAATTGTTTTAGACAAGAAAAGCACCAGGGATACAAGCTGAAAATTAGACCAACACAACAAACACACTTAGAAGTTAGGAAGCAATCTTTTGTCAACAGAGCTTGGAGTTTATGGGATAAATATAGCAGAAGAAGTATTGCTAGCTAAGACACTGATTGGTTTCAAGAAAAGGATTGATGTCAGCAGGATTTTCAAGAGCTTCCAATATGTATGTGCCACACACAACTACCCCTCAAGGCAGCATAATATGCATTCAGGTTAATCCAACTTAACTCCTGTCCTCACCTATTTATCACTGGGAGTTGCCTTACTTATTGGTCAGATACATGCAGTTATCAAAGCTGTTACCAACTTTCCTTTCTCATATTTAATGCAACAGCAGGTACATAATTATAGCAGTTAGTCAAAAGTGATACGCGCAGGGGAATTCCCATTTAAATCCTATCGCTTACGTCATCCACAAATTCCCGTAGTTTTTAGTGCACAGAGACGCTTTGATACCGCCTAATACTGGTGTTAGGTCTGTGTTCTGTGACTATTTATTACTGAAAAACAGTAAGAAAAGATCAGTAATGGGCTGTTTCTTCTCAAATGGTAGCGACCAGAACGAAGGGAAGGAAGAAGAAAAAGAAAAAGCCCCCAAGACATATAGCTGGTAATTTCAATCTGTTTACTGCTTTAGCTTGCTCCACATCTCTGTTCAATCAGTATTATCTGATACTGTATACGGACGGTAACTAATATTGCTCCTGTTACTAACTTGAAGGCATTGAAGACTCGCCCCAAACCGCGTGCGGCCATCTGAAAAAAGTTAACTTTCCGTTCAGGTATAACGGTATTGTTAAGATTGGTCGAGAAAACAGAATAGTATACAGTTATGGAAACGACTAACACACAGTTAGGTAGCTACCACTGCATGTTGTGAAGCATATATTAACTTATGTTATGTGTGTGCAACAAGTTATTCTCCTGAATAATTCCCAAAATAAATAATTCAGATGTATTGCAACACCATGTGAGAACTTTTAATTGTTTCATATTTTGACTCAACGTATTGTACATCAACCATTTCATAATGACTCCCCCCTCTCCCAACTCCCCCCCCCCCTGCTTTCGACTCTTACATGATCAAAGAAGACGCTAAATACATGGGAACAGGCATACGGAAGAGTATTCATTATTGATGGGCTAAATGAATAGGCACTCTTTCACAGGTATAATAACGTACCTACAGCGGCTTTTCAGATCAGACGGCGTCAAAACAAAAAGTCCTTTGCATTTTGTTACCACTTGTCTACAGACAATTACTACCCTCTAAGTGTTAACCATGTATTTACAGTATCCTGAAAAAAAATATGACATCACCAACTTCTTTAATAATGTGCCTGAAATTAATTCCACAGTTGTGATACCTGGGTGGTAATGGTCGATATAGCATTATAAGGCATATGGGTTATCAAACAAATTTCATAAAGTTGCTACAAACGTGGTGGTAGTATCAAATGCTACTTAACAACTATTGAATTAAGGTTTATAGTTATTACCTAGGGGCATCCCGGTACTTAATCACGTTATATACCTGATGGATACGAATATTTAATACCATATAATCAATGACTGAAATGCGTGTTGCCTTAACATTTAAATACAAACCCAATGAAATGTAGCGTATGTATCATAAATAGGGTTAACATGCGTTCCAAGCATTAAACGTAAAGTTAGGGCGTTTGGAAGGAAACCCAGTAACTAGACTTAACTAAGTATCACATGTCAATCAACAACAATTAATCTGTTCAGCTTAAGCACCATTTTTTAGTGACGTTAATAAACTCATTCATGTGATGGACACTTTAAGACCCACGGACCTTATCATTCTTCTGATTCCGTGTATGTCTTCCAACTTCCAAGCAATGGTCATTATTGATGGTGACGTCACGACCAATCTGACTGGATGAAAACTCCGTATTTGCAAACCTGGTAGGGAAAAAAATCGCACCCCAGCTACCGATGGTAGGTCATGTATGGGAATATGGTGAAGGTTATCTTCATATGGGAAGTATAGGATCACTGCAATATGTGGACAACGCTATACTTTCAACAACACGAATTAGAGTTTTTGTTAGCACAACCTTCCACTCACAGTGGGAATGATATTTGACCCGAGACACGATGATGTTAACCTCCTTAAACAATAGAGAGGAGGAAAATAAAACGATTATGTAATGTACATTGAAAAATATCTCTACTAGAGTTTATTGTAAATTACCCGTAAGTCATTTGACTGACCAGAGAACAAAATATAAATTAACTAGTTGTCAAAATGCGTTCAAGAAATTGTTGACGTTCTTGTTTCGGCCTTCACTGTTCCCTGAGCGATGTAATTATTTATTATTCATATTGGAATGAAAATGTTTCCTTATTAGTCCTCGAATAGTCATTCTTTCTGTATACAAATGTCTACGGTTCTGCCGAGTTTGTATCCTTTAAACATAAGCCTCGCCCTCTGCATAATTGAATTCTAAGTTCACGTGACACTTACACAATTTCACAATGTATCAGAAGCCGTTTCACACTTCCTGCACAATTCAAATACATTCAAAATGAAATTAATATAGTGTATCACACCGCGTCACTAAATTCTACGTAGGTAACAGCTAGGACCAGGGCTTCACTGTGCAATCCGGGGAGAATGTTGTGACTTCAGTCCTCAATTAGTACAAAAGAAATGATAGCTACCGTATATTCTGTTAACACTTAATGTTGAAATAGTCAATTAAGACGATAAGTAAGGTTGTTTTGTGTTTCATAAAAGCATATATCCCCAATATTAAAAGTGTACAAATAACTAACTTTGAAACTTTGCCTTCGATACGTTCCTAGCTTAGTGTGTAATATGTCACTACCACTAATATTTAATATTGAATATCGTTATTTTTGATGTAATCGAATCGGTGTACATATGTAAGGGAAGCACACAACGTATGATGTGTGCACTATATGTTTATCTTTCGATTTGCAATGTATACGTATAATAATTTGCTGGTTATAACACGCAAGTCTGGAACGATCTCAGCCGCCGTACAATCTACCAAAACGCTACGACTGAATGAATAATTACAACATAATTTCTATGCAATTGTCCCAGTTACTCTGGGCGATGAATATCACGCAGTGCTGGGTTGTTGATCTAACCGATTGAAAAGTAACACCTAAATAGAATTATTGTTTGCTACAGTCATACATCATTGACTAAGACAGACTGCACGCACTTTGAAGGAATCCGTCCTGGTTAGCAGGATTGTGCTAATTTTTGCGGTTCTCAAAAGAAAAAAAGCTAATAGTATGAACTGAAAGAGGAAGTTCAAATGACTATGACGAGTAGAGGTGAAGGTTGGATTTAATCAGTATCAGTCTTTCAGGACAACTTTACAGTTACAATTTCTGAAAACCTATATTTTCCCCGTTGGCTGCTAATCAAGCTATGTATACATATAACAGAACTATGCACTGGGTTGCTAACACATATTTACAATATATAAGACTTTCGTCAACATATAGTATCGTCAATAAATATATACCTGGCAAGTAAGATATGCGATCGTAACATATTCTTACATTTTACTGTATTACATTGCTGCTTAACCGAAGTATATACATATGACTGTATATTTTAGGATACCACTTAGTTAAGGAGCCCTATAACACACAAAAGAAGACTAAACTTATGCAGAAAACGTGAGTTAATCCGTCCGCTATACTATGCACCATCAGGCATACAGGAACTCAACTGGTTGGGTTAAGTTACACGGAAAGTGGGTGTTATACCTCAATAACGCAGGCATCTCGTCCTATCAGCTATACTATGCAGGTGTGTATTAATGCAGTGCTGTTTAAATTCACTCAACGCAGTTAAAAAGCACACAGTAGAGGTTTATGCACGGTTAACGTTGTATTAATGAACATCAACCAAGGTTATATGATACATGGGTATGAGATGAAATAAAAAAAATGATCTTCAATTTCTTCACTCATAATACCATTTCAACATGTTTTAGACAATGTTGTCATCTTCCAATACAAGTAATGAACATGAAGGTAAAGCAACAACAAAGTAGATCAGGGCATTATCTTGCATCTATGAAAGTATTCATAAAATTAATCATAAAGTTGTACTACCAGCCTCCCCCTCCCACCCCGCCCCTACACACACCCTTCTTTAAAATGTTACAGCTGTTTCTTCTGTAAGCTTTTTATATCCCCCTAGAGTAAGCCATATTGAATGTATGTATAATAAGTGGATATCAACTTAGCCAAGGCGGTTATGGCATCACAGTTCCTTCCAAATACGTCTTTTTCAGCCACAATTTGGAATGACTATGCCGTTAGTGGACTTGAACCATGCCAAACCACCACTGACATATCACTTTCGTTCCACGTTTAATTATTTTAACCAGTACATCATTAGTAAGTACAGTGTAAAGAAGGTTAATAGTATCAGCATCCGTATTTTTTTTTCAATTTCGGGAGAGATTTGGTGTTGCCAAGTTATTTTTGTTTGTATATGTAATTGACACTAAAAACAAACTGGTGAATTTTTGTCCAGAAGCTGTATTCTAGTGTTGTAGTACTCGAATGGCTCAAGTATTTCTTTCCTCAAAAGATCGGTACTCGCACTAAGTGAACAGTACTCGTACTCAACATTACGTACCAGCACTCTGGTGCTCAAGTACTCGTACTTGTACTTTCACATCAATGATCAGATTGCAACCCATTATTAATTGTCTTGGACTGGCCCATGAGTTTCTTCAATAAACATAACTTAACAACATAACAGCATGTTAACATTTAATCCAAAAACAACTTATAAATTATACTGGGGTACACATTCTCAGCTGTTTGAAGTCATTTAAATCATGAAAACAGGGACTAAGTACAGCTACTGGTTGAATCATTATAAAGAATAACTGCTAAATTAAGTTTGTTCTGTAAAATTACGCAGCGCATCTCGAAGAAATCTTCATATCTTTTCCACGAAACAAACCAAACATGCTTAGACTATAAGAAATATAGCCTGGGCTTGAAGAAGAAGCACATCTTAAAACAACAGCTAACAGAGGAACTGAGTAAAGTTTTCTTCTGATTAAATGATGTACTGAAATTCTTCAAGTGATCCATCAATTTACCCGTAAAGATAACTAATGATACAAAAATATCACTGTAGCCCAGGTAATTCGTTTAGAAGTCACTTAGGCGTTACTTCAATCAGGTTAATTCGAAAGGCGTTACAAAGGCTTTACGTCATCAGTGTATACATTTAGTAACTGACCTTGCCATGTTATTGTACATGTAGTATGACCTCTGTTTTGGTTGGATAATTATGAATACATTTGAATAGATTACTACCTTTACTGAAGATATGACTCATACTTGAAAAAAGTACAAATAACAGTAAACTGTATATAGGTGTGAATCAAATACTCAAATCAGAACGTATGGCATATCAGTTGTACGACAGGCTTTAACGTGGCTTATCGCGGTAATACATGAAGTAGTGGATGTATTTCTTGAAATAGCTTTGTATATCGGACTTATGTCTGCTTAATGTGGATATATTTATTGGTTCTGTAATTGAATTTCGATCCTGTCACAGTTACCTTGGATATAGAAAGGCTTGATATATTGCTATGGCATTGTTTGTTTATCTCCACTGCTTCAAACGGACACCACCTCCCACTTCTAGGACGATTCGATACCAGAACCAGTAATGAAGGATGGGATATAGCAATAAAGGATTTCCATTTTATTGAAACTAAAGGTCATTGCGTCAATGATATTTACACCACATCAAAGGACATCCAATTAAACCTTCATAGGGTAAGTAAATAAGGTTAATAGATTGTATTAATAAATGAATTAATTAATGAAGGTGGATATAGTACAGGACCTGGTGACACAGTGGGAACACACTGCCCCCTCCCCTCCATACATACACACAGACACGATAACCCTCTTGGGTCAATTTTTTATCCGAGTTAAATTCTCTATTTTGCGTGAGTTTGTGTGTGTGGTTTCCCATTCCTTTAATTTAGTTGATTTTGAACTCACCTATGTGATGGTGGTAATTTCCATCATTTGTTGCTCTACACATAGCCTGATCACATTCCCGGTGCTGAAAAATTGGGCGGTTGTGTCTATGAACTTAGGGAAATAATGTACTTTGTCACTAAGAGAGTTAACGTAAGCCCCCTTCCCCACTACACCCTGCCACCCCCCTCCGCATTTTGTTTGGTAAGTCACCTATCAATAAATAGACAAACCTGCACTTGTGAAACTACCTTGGAAGTATATACAATTAATGGATTGTACTAATCAATGAAGGAATTAAGGAAGGTGGAGTATGTATAAGACCTGATCACATACAGGAAATAGAGAGGTGTAATTTGAAAGGCTGCTTGAAGATCTTAGGAACAGTAAATTGTCCCAAGTCCCGACAAGAGTTAACGTACACGCTCCTCCGTACAGTAAATGGGTCACGTGTCACACGTCGGATGAGACAGCCATCTACAACTAGACAACCTATACTTACACAAGTACCTCGAAAGTGTGTTAAGTCAATACATTTGTACTAATCAATACGGAAGGTGGGGATATTTTAAACTTACATCTGTGATTGCTTTCTTATTTGTTCCTCACCATTTCCCCAAAGGTGGGGTAACGTGTTATGGGGAATAACATCCCCTCAATGACAATACTTTTTGAGTAGGATATTTCCATCTTTTTCACCTTTGCACCTCAAACGACCCACGAAATCCAATCAACCAATACATTTGCTATACTTAAAACATCACCTCTGCTGACTGCAATGAAATTCTCTCCTCAAACATTAAGAATTCTTAAACTCAAAATAAAGCAGTTCAGATAATAAGTATGATATCCTCCCAGTTCCTTTTCGTCTGAAATGTTGTGAGTCTACCAGAGTAAAAATCTTGACTTTTGCTCATTTAAAATAACTTCTGACATCCAATATAACAAAAAATCGATTTCTCTCCGTGTGTTCAGGTAATTATTGTTGTATCCGTGCAAGTTATCCTTTTAGAGAAAGCGTATGTTAAAGTTGGGTGTCACAGACATACATAATTAATATAAAATCGCATCAGGTGTATCAGCCAATATTAAACCTTAGCATATTGATCACAGAGTTTAATCAAAGGATTTGTGTAAGAGTGCATACCCAGCAAAGTCATCGGAAAAGTGAGAAAATAACAAAAAATGAATTAATCCAGCGATCCGCAAACGTATAAACCATTTACCATGGAGTTTGAATTAGGACTAAGCCAGCACCTTCCCACCAGATTCATAACCCATGATACACTATGATCAGAATGCATGAAAGCAAGCCACGGTTAAAGACGGTCGTAATATTTGGAAGTCTGGCAAAAATCCTGCTACGAACCGACAACAAAAATGGTGACTAACTTTTGATTCTAGCCCAATAACTGGTGGATTGTCG
>JAIPMN010183332.1:0-15810 GCA_020650975.1 Apostichopus californicus
AAATTCTTCACCTAAACTAATGTACAAACCACAAAACATCACAATCGCAAACTTGAACATTATTATAGAAGTATGTCTTCTTATCGATTTGCAAAGTAGTTTACATGCATTGACTCGTAGCAGCTAGTTGACAATGCGCAACAACACACATGGGCGTTAACAATGGCACTGCTTCTTTATTTTTCCATTTCCTACGGATGTCCACAGAAGGCATTTTCCACTAAACAATATTCATGAAATGTGTAAGTACTGAAATTGGCAAATCTGATGCTAAAAACGAAAGGACAATATATGTGCTACAGTGAGTATCAAGCGGGAGTGGTAATTGTGTTTCACGATCACCAACATTTGTGAAAGTTCTATCCGTACGTACCATGCAGCTCTAAGGAAGTGAGAGAACAGACGGAGAGTCCGCCGGGTCGTCTCGCGCCATTGAAATAAAAATAACAAAGTGGAGGTTGTAAAACAAGTTTCAAAAATAGAAACTTCATAAGCATGGATGAGCCTGGGGTAAAAGAAGTTACTGAACTTTTTGGGTGATACTATACTAACGCCGACGGCGTCAGTCAGCACGCAGCGCGAAACAGTTACAGGTGGGATCCATGTGCCTGCCTTAGGGGCAGTGGGGGGGGGGGTCTATTGGGTCGAAGCCCCTGGAAGCTCTGAGAAAATTATGAGAGGTTTAAAGACAACATTTTAGTGCCTATTTTATATAGAATTTTGAGTTTATTAAACACTCAAAGAAAATATTTTACACTCAAAAAGTGCACACTGAAGACACATGCCTAGCCTGTCGTTTTCACCCTACTTGATTCTTTCCATCATGGCGACCCATAATTAAAAAGTCACAGTTCATAAAATGTACACAATGGTCAGTTTTAATCTGGAATAATATTCAGTAGCTACAGCACTTCACCTCTCCTTAGTTTTCTCTACTCTATTGATACTAACATATTAAAATCATGGGAAACTTAAGGAAATCTCGTTGCAATAATGTTGAGAACGTTATGAAAATCAAGAGAAAAAATTGCGGTATAGGCTCCAGTTTGCGTATGCTACAGTGTGTTAGGATAAGTTGTTGTCCCCCTGCAGGTTGGATATATCGGTAATGAAAAACATGCAAACGACGGATCGAATGATACAGTAACGCTGTTGTTAAAAATTCACGGATGTTGAGGTGTGTAAATCTCGGAGGTAGAAAATAAATCACGGAAATCCGCGGAAAAATCTCATGCCTGCATAAGTGTGAGCTTATTTAACATTCTCTTTTTATTCCGAGCAAGCAAACAGTGTACTACAGGAAAACTTACTTTCAGCCGTTTCCCTCGAAACTATATGCTTACCAGTATGAGAAATCGGTTTGTAAGTGCGACAGAAATGGTTGAATCCGGAACAAGGAACGAAAACAATTAGGCATTTAGGTAAATGAGGCTTTTCAAAACGAAAGTGAATATGTAGCAATTGCATACGCTGCTTTCAATAATGAAAAATACTCAGCCAGTGCCTTACCAGACTATGCTACTCTTGGCATAAGGAACTTCTTGTACGATATTATAATCTGTATTCGTGCCACACTGATATGTAATAGAAATAGCACGGGGTATTCAAATGTTGTTCCCCTTTTGATGAAAGCAATGTTACACAAAAGGTCAGAGTTGGAGGACTCGAATCCATTTCCTCGTGGACTCGGCTCAAACCTCTGTGGACTCGCACTTGAGGCCGAGTCCACCAGCTTTACTTTGATGTGGCAAAACTTTGACAGTAGTAAAGCCACTACAGTACGTTGACTACTGTATAGAATACAAGGCTTAGTAACTGATACAAAGGAGGTTCTTTTACTTAGTAGTTTGTTTTGATCAGCTGTACATAAACTATCTATAACAGCATAGCTATAGGTCAATACATGGTTGCAGCTGGCCAGACTATATGAAATTAGTAGAATAATTATCTAGAGATCAGTCTAGATTTATGCATGCACTCACAACATAAACCTTGAATTTGATATCTCAATAAATGTTAAGCTGGTCCTAATCGTCTGTATTTACAGTTGTGTATAGGTGTGCGCGGACGGGCGTATGTGATGGCACCTCGTAAACACACTCGCTCTCGACAACCACAAGATGAATCAATATCATTCTTGCATATGCCCGAGCATGAGCAGATGTGTCCTGATGTTTTCTGTTCCAATGTCATGAATTTTAATGTGCGAGTGTGGCTTAACATAACTTTCTTAAGATGTCCATATCTCTGCAACCATATGTCCAATTGGTTCACACTTGGTATAATGATGTAACTACCGGTTCTTTGTAACCACTTTTACCTCATTAGTATTCACGAGTAAGTGAAGCCTAATGGGAAATTGCCAAAAATAGCTTGTAAACAAGATATCTCAACAACCACCAGATGAACCAATGTTAATCTTGGTATGTAGATGCAACATGATAAGTATATTTGTCCTAATTCTTTGGGTTCATCAACGTTGACGTCAATAATATTCATGGATGTGCCTGTTTTATATACTATGTTACTAAAAAGACTTGTCAGTATTATATCTTAGACAAAAAATGGTCAAGTTATCCGATTCCTCTTACTTTATGTTGCTGAATTTAACAATAGATCCCTCTTCATTTTGGTGTGCACAAGTTCATGAATATTAACATATATGCAGGACTTACCACATTATGTTTTGGCGTCGTAACCACTAATTGTTTTCTGGCTTTCATTAAAACACAAGTGATGTTAGGACTAATGAAATTATCATCACATGCAACTTTGTGGTTTCCAGGATGCAGAGACAAGGATGAGGCAACATGTGCTGTCCTGCAGAAGGCATGCTAATTCTTGGTACAACTATATTTATTTTCATTCAAAGTTCTAGCACTTTCTACTTCTTGAGATATCGTGTTTACAAGGTTTTCAGCCTTTGACCTCTGGTGATCTAGAATAACTTTGACCTCTATGAAAATGGACAGAGAACATCTAATCACCAAGTGCTAACTGCAGACCAACTTCTACGTCTTTACAAGGTTTTCAGACCTTGACCTCTCACCTCCATGAACAATAATAGGGATCATATGCTCATCAAGGGCTACAGATACTAAGTTTAAAACTAAAGCAATTTCTTTTTCTTGAGATATCGTGTTTACAAGGTTTTCAGCCTTTGACTTCTGGTGACATAGAATAACCTATGACCTCCATGAAAAAAGATGGAGATCATCTAATCACTAGGGGCTACTTACCTACCAAGTTTAAAGTTCAAGCAAATTTCATTTCTTGAGATATTGTTTACAAGGTTTTCAGACCTTTACCTCCTTGAAAAACAATAGGGATCATCTGCTTATGGAGGTCTACCAACATACCAAGTTGAAAGTTCACGCAACTTCTACTTATTTCGTATTTACAAGGTCTTCAGCCTTTGACACCTGGTGACCTCTTAGATAGAGATCATCTAATCACTAGGGGTTACTTACATAATTAGTAAGTCAAGCAACTTCTACTTCTTGAGCTATCGTGTTTACAAAGTTTTGCGCCTTTGACCTCTGGTGACCTATAATAACCTTTGACCTCCGTGAAAAAAAGATAGAGATCATCTAATCACTAGGGGCTACCTACATAATACGTTTGAAATTCAAGCAACTTTTACTTCTTGAGATATTGTGTTTACAAAGTTTTCATACCTTGACCTTTGACCTCCATGAAAAACATTAGGGATCATCTGTTCATAAGGGGTTCCAACATACCATGTTTAATGTTCAAGCAACTTATACTTCTTGAGATATCGTATTTACAAGGTTTTCAGACCATGACCTCTCTTGACCTCCTTGAAATACAATAGCGATCATCTACTTACCAAGTGCTACCTACATACCGAGTTTCATGTTCAGGCAACTTTTTGGTCTCGAGACATCGTGTTTACAAGCCGAAGCTTCACATGCAAACTGACACACGCCAGCACCATCGCATAGATTCCTTCGGCAAGGAATCAATAAGATACTACAAGCTATGAACAGATTGTGAAAGAATTGAAGAAAACTTAAACGAGAAATGATGAAGACTCATGATTTTATTATATGAACCTCAGTTAATGCAGCCATGGTTTAGTCATATTTCAGTGGCATATTAAATATGCCCTGCTAAATGATATAAAAGACCAATCTGTTGAAAGTTGGCGATCCAACAAATGCCAGTTAAATCAAATAATTCAAAGTGTGTACATTGATGCATCTTGTGTGCAAGGTAATGTGAAGATTTTATATACTAGTTAACTGTTATCATACACTAGGTCACATTTTTTTTACAGTTTTAGAGAGAGTTGATGTGCTAAGTCTATAGCTATATACCTTGAATGGGTGTGGTATCAATTGACTCCACTGGTTAGATGAGGTAACAGCACATTTAAAAACAACCCTGCCAGCATTAAGACAGCAAAATGAAATAAAAAGGTATTTTAGAAAATCCTGAGTGAAACAAGAAGGTTCCACAGCGACAGCTGGCAGATGGGTTGGGGAGCAATTTGCTAAACTCTGAGATCTTCTTCCAAATCTAAACGGTCATGGTGGCAAAGTTGAATGTGCTGTGATGGCCCATGCCATCAGCTATCATATGGTGGGAAGGCCATGTTGACCAGTTGAAAACTTCATGTTGGTAATTCATGGCACTATCAATCATGCATTGCAAATATTATTTGTATATATGACATTGAAATCTGCACAGTATAGGATTGAATGACCTTGAAGTATAATACCCAAACTCAAAAACATGTGGGAATAGCAAAACAGGCAAAAATCGCAAATTTTGCAAGGATTTTTAATTTACAAATAAGGCAAAATACCCTCCTGATTTTTTTTTTGTACAAAAAGGGTGCTACTATATCACTGCTAGAAAAAACTAGTCAGATTTTGTCCATTTGACGCATTTGATTTAATGGCTGTCAAAGACGACCTCTGTTGTAGACCAGAGCAACTTTACAACCTCATTACTTAATATTGAGGAAAGCTAGAACCCTGAAATTGTGGTAAGTTTTAAGAACTTTGTACTTATAATTAAAATGAAAAACCCTCACAGCTCTCACTCACATGGTTACGGTGGTTTAAAAAAAATGGCGTAAAAAACCTTTCATTGTGCTGAATTGCAGCATGAAATAGCAACTTGCAAATATATTACAGGGAAGCATTGGAATTATTGTGTATTGTTCGGACTGGAAATAATAACCTCTGAAAGAATCAAGTACCCTGAAGCAATAATTTAGGAGCAATTTATCACTAGACATAGCACATTTTTTAGCAAAAATTACAAGTTTTGAATATGTTTGCATTTTAAAGCTAATCTAACTCCACAAGACAATGCTTTATAGCCTTTTGTTTTCATTTTCCTTTCTATTGGATAGCCTCTATAGGTATTAGGATGTTGAATTGCTGGGAAATCATACCTAAAATATCAAGAACATGCCAAAATGCTACGGTGGCGACAAATTTCGGAATTTCAAAGTGTGATAACTCAGCCAACTTTGAAACTATGCAACTTAAATTTTGGAATATGGTTATTACATGGTGTTCCAAGCATAAACAAATTCTATCTTCACATTGTACTGATGCATTAGAAACCGACACAATTGACAAATCCTTTGAGCCAGTACTATTCCACCATTTTTCTAGCTGCCCCCCCCCCCCCCACATCCTTGGCAGTTTCAGACCACATACTCCATGCGCAGTAATTTTCGTATCTCCTTGTAAACCTAGGGTTTTCTTTAAACCCTAACTCTTTGGCTGGAACTGTCTCCCCTAACCACCTTACAAAAGAGTGCCTCCATATCTGGATGGTTGTTGGCGCCATCTTCACAACTGAAATAGAGAAGAAATATAAGGTGGTTATACGAAGGGAAATTCATGCTTCAGGTAGTCTTGAAGCAATGCATATTCAAATACCTCATCTTCACGATTATCTTCACCCTCATTATCGGGATCCTCGCTCACATCAGTAATTTCAAACGAGGTATCATTGCCTTCATCTTCAGTAAAACTCAAAATGACACCTTTACACCAGACCTCTTTATCATCTACAAACCACAAATGCATACTTTCCTTATTTGACATGTCACCGGGGCGCGATTTTTTTTTCCCAAACAGGTTTGCAATTACTGAGTTTTCAGCCAATCAGATTGCTCGTGACGTCAGAATCAATAATGACCATCGCTTGGAAGTTCGAAGATATATACTGAGTTACACACTGACACTTGGTTGAGTTTAGTTACGGGGTCTCCCTTCAAACGCCCTAACTTCGATTACATGTTGACCTCACTTATGATACATACGCTACATTCTGTTTGGTTCGTGTTTACGTTTTATACGATTCGTATGCCGTTCTATTGAAATCAGAATTCATTTCGTGGAATTGGTAGGCCTACACTAAAAGCAATTTCACGACGCGAGTTCACGAGTCTTGAGTGTAGGAGTCTAGGTACGGGGTTTCCCTTCAGACGCCCTAACTTTACTTGTAATGCTTGGATTACATGTTGACCTCACTTATGATACATACGCTACATTCTATTTGGTTCGTGTTTACGTTATCCACGATTCGTGAGCCGTTCTATTGAAATAAGAATTCGTTTCGTGGAATGGGTAGGCCTAGTCTTGAGTGAATATACGCAAAACAGTATAGTGTATAGTATGATATATTTCCGTCACTGCACTGTGTACAGAGTTATAATACATATAGGCCTACAGCGCATGTGTGATGCACCCTGTACGAAACTTTCACTGTGCGATGTTATCGATTAATGCCTTCACAGAAAACTTCGATCAAAGTAGATCATACAATACTAGTGTGCTAAATATGTCTAAACCATAGAAATTTATTAGGATAGAATGACGTCATGCGACATATACTGAAGCCAGTCATAAAGTGGTGGCGCTTTCTGTGTACGGCAAGAAGGAACCGGCGCGTAATACAAACACTACATGTTTGACTAAACTAAAGTGATAAAGTTGACATGAATTACTCGAAATGGTGATATCGCGTGCTGCATTTGGGTGCAAAATCATCGAAAATGTCGCAGTGGACTGTAGTTTCACTTTGTAATTCTTAGGAAGCGATAGTAGAAGCAATTACATAGGAATCTTAAATAATTTACTCGTGTCGTCTGCTAATATGTTGTATTGTTATTTACGGAACCCGGGATATAGTAAGCCTAGACCCCTATTTCGGCTACGGTTGTCCTTAATTAGGATGCGATATGACAAAAACCTAATAACAAAAATGATCACAACCTCATTTTACTTAAAACTGTATCCCTAACGATAGATCCATATGCCAGAATAACATGGGATGACTGTTATGTCCTGGGCTAGCCTATATCACTAACACTTCAATACTAGGGACATAGGCTAGCCTAACTTAGGCTAGGCCTATGTACGTAGACGTAGCCTTGCCCTGGTGTAACTTAGGTTAACCTAGGTCATAACTTAAGCCTAGAACATTTCAGTCTATTTTACCAATATTCTAATGCAATCTCCATTTGCAACATATTCCCAACACTGTAAATTGTGGCAAAAGGGCATAAGCAGTATAGCCTATAGCCAGATATCTGAGTTTTGAGGTAGGCCAATTGCCTGCTCAGCCTAGCCAGACCTGTATGTTGTGTTGGACATTTATAGGCTATTTTGCCTAAATTGACTCAACTATGATTTTAAGGCCTAATGATATTCACTTGCCATGCATGGTCAAAGCTTTGTAGGTAAAACGTAAAAACAACACTCAAGCCACTACTCGTGCGAGCATCTCAGTCCTTTGATGACTGTGACTAAATGTAGACATCCATCAAACTGTATGTAATCTCATTTGATAAGGTGGGATATGTTATACTGCATATACTACGACCCACTTTGCAATATTAACATTAAACTGAAAACTGCATGCACAAACTAATATGAAAGTATTACACAAAAGTAGCTATGTGTTGGAAGGGGAGGATGGATTGCTTTTCCACAGCATTTTCCAGGGACAACTATGACATTATCCAAGTGGAGCACTAAAATAATACAAGAAAGAAAATTGTTTGCCATGAGCCTCTCAGATACCAGAAATGACACTTTCCAGACATTAAAAGTTGCATAAAACAAGAGCCGGGTGTATAATGTTCAGAGGATAATTGAAAAATAAGTCAACACACAAGATTACTGTTTTCTAATCTATTAGACTTCTTCTCTCTACTGCTACTAGGATGTGAGTGACCACAGAAACAAACAGCTCTCTAAGTAGTGATAACATCTGACCCTTTCTATGACTTTCTGTTATCTTACCAGTGAGAGGAGTAATAGGCAGGACTGATTGTCTCACTAGGGGTGTTTAATATACATGTGATAAAAGGAGATAGACATGCAAGATAGCATTGTTTGAACAGAACAGACTCAAAGAGAGGGGGAGATTGAAACCCATCCTCTGTATCTGCCCATGTTATCTTGGATATTCTTGAAAGTAGGTTCGATTCCTATGTTAATATTCTCACAGATGGTGAACAGACCAAAATTATTTTCATATCTTAATGATAAAAATGGGTACCACCATGTCATTTTTAAAATGTGCAGAATCATTATTTGAATCCATCTCTGACAATGCTAAAGACCATCCATATTCTGCTCTGAATGTGCAAAGGTATTCACTGTTGCTAAGATGCAAGGACAGAAGAGGATTAAAAGTGCCATCATCAAGTGTTTTCAGAGTTGTCCAATTCAGGGATTTGTTGTTCTGGAACTCCAGTCAGGTACCATAGCAACGTACAATAACATTCCTTCATCACAGTGAATTCATTTCTAGCAAGACTTGCTTATGGACTACTATTTTACTCCAGGTCCCATCCAGCTCTTTTAATCTTTGATTCACAAAATAGCTAGTTTGTCCACATAAATCCATACAGTAGCATAAGTTAATTGTTCCCATTGCAATTCAGAATTCCTCGACTTGGGTCTGGAGAAAAAAAAAACAGAAAATCTCAAAATTAGCAAGCAGAACAACTTGATTACTCTCATTATGACACAAACTGATGGTCATCTCCTTCCAAGAAATAATTTGTTTCCAGAGTTACTTGCTGAACACCATCTGCACAGATATCACATGATAATGAAGATTGTGGAGAAATTTTCAACCTACGATTGTTCTATTATGGAAAGGTCTTTTCCATTAGATCATTTTCCAACACATTAGACACTGTCCAAGATTTAAGTTGCAATGGGCTTAATGTTGGTCTACCTGAATACTTACTAGGCCTAGGCTACAGTAGAGCTAGTAATGTAGTCTAGCCTCTAGGCTGTGGGATTTAGAAACTAGGCCTATAACAATGCCAATGATATTGCTGCGTTACGCCTAACGTTACTGCATTGTAACTTCGATTTGTCGCTCCACTTGCTCGAGTCATTACAGGCGAAAGAAAGTTTTTTAAAGTTCTTTAGTCAGAAGTAAAGTACTTACCACTCTGGTCGTCATAGCATGTCTCTGTTGTTAAAAGTAAAAATACTCTTTCGAAAAAACGGGTCAAAAGAAATTCAATTTCAGAGTAGAATACACACTGTATGTATGGAGACGTACAGATGATCTGGGTTTTTGCCGTACACAGAAAGCGCCCTCACTGATTTTCAAGGCTTCACTGCTAAAACACACGGCAATACACTGTGTCAGCGTTCTGTCCTTATCAATTTCTATGGTCTAAACCAATTTCAAACATATCTTAATATATGTACGAAAAGCTACGGGTAATTTTGAACGGGTATATCTTCGTTGCAACAAATGGATGCAGAACCTCGAAGTGAAGGTTTCTATGGTGATGACGTAACTTTTCCGACCAATCATGAACGACTATTTACGCACACTTGCAAACCTGTTTGGAAAAAAATCGCCACCGGGGCATCTCCAAGTTCATTCCTTTCACTTGCTGCTTCACCTTTACTATATGCTGTCTTCCGTGGCTCCCATCTCACAATGTTCTGAGTGCTTCCTTTCTCTAGGTGAGTCACCCGTGTCTGGCTATCCTTCGGGACCTGCCTTTCAAGGGTGAAAATTCCTTCCCAGCTGCTTCACTCTTTCCATTAATAGAACACGCTCAGTAAGAACCTCTTCCAGTAATTTACTCTGCAATGTGTTCTTCATTTTCTGGTCCTCACAGTTCCTTTGAAGCTGCACCTGTTGTTGAAGTATTGTGAGCTGTTCAAGGGGGACAGTGGCATCTCCGTTGGTGGGAGGGGGTTTGTTATTCGGCTGACCCAAACAATTACACAAAATCTCTCTGCTTCTCAACTTGCTAATGTGTCTTGCTTTTACAACTTTCAATACTCAATGAACTTAACATTCTTTTCAATTGACAAAACTTAACTCAAAATTATTTCTTACAATTTTAATGAAAGACCTTTCCTGATTAGAACATTTACATGAGCCCACCATATTCCACAATTCAAACTCTAAACCATTTGAAAGACGGGTGCTTGGCTGTCTGACATATAACCCTAAGTTAGGGTTGGACTCTTCCCCAGCATCATCTGACAGAGCTGCTTTCAAACTCTCAAAAGATAAACCTACCTCTTCACAAAACCTTTAGTTGGCCATCGTCCCGTAATAAATGATTACCAAATCCGAACAATGTAAATGGTAACTCTTGAAATGTAAACTGCGAGGAATATTCTTCAAAATGGTATTTGCGTTAAGTTACGAGCAAACGTAGCCTTTAGCAATGTGTATACGTAATAAGTGTACACTATATCAGTGAGTTACGTACTCTGCGTTCCTAAATAGTAACAGTACCGAAAAGTGTGGGAATTTCCAAGTGGTCGCGAAAGTAGCCATTTCCATATATCTACATCTAGCATTCGTGGGTTATAGTTAATTTGCTACATCCTGACTCGGAGGTGGGGCTTAAAGGTATGCTGTATTGGCCCAAAATATGCTAGATATTCAAATATGGTCACCTTTGGTCAAAATTCTTAAGGTTTTTTTATGAAAACCTTCGAGGAAATTTTCCTCACTGGGACATTCAGTCATCTTGTGTGTACCTTAAAAAATATCAGAACAATTTGGAGAGTAAAGACCTCCAGGAAAGTATTTTGTTGAAAATTCTAGCAATTATAGCGTGCTATAATTTAGGGCATAGACTGACTACCTTTAATCGTAATTTTTTTTTTCAAAAGTTGGGGGAGGGGAGAGCTCAGGATTGATTTCAAAAAGAAAAGTATTCAAAAACAATATAAAGCAAACTATTAGGTATAAAAAAGTCTTTTATCTTGTAATTTTACAATTTTTATCGTACTAACAGCATGAAATTGAAAGTTAAAAACAAACAAATGTTTAGAACATAGTCTAATTTGGACAAAACCATATTAGAAAAACAACGTTATTCTCTTTCGTATGACGTATAGATGTTGTGGATGGGACTAAGCCTTTTACTGCGCCGTCAATCGAACAAAAGAAATTGGCAATCCGGAAATTATCAAAAATCATATCACTATATACAAGTATACATAATTTGGTCACAGTAGGGCTCCAAATTTAAGCAATTTATGCTCGGGAATTTAACAACTATTTTGATGCAGTCTGCAAAGTTACACATATTTTACATTTGATAAATGTCAGAAATAGTAACCAGAATGCAAAAATGCATAGTGGTTTCGACTATGTAACAAGAGCAGTTTTCTGCATGAATCTGACATAATGTATAGTGAGGGTGTACAACATACTTGATATTAGTAACACAGTGAAAAGCAGTGGGATGTGACAAACAATATATTCACAATGACACAGGCTGTCCTCAAATGACCATTGACATCACCAACAAGCTTCTTGTACTAAATGTGATAGATACATCAAAATACTAAATATGACATCAGTCCTTGTTGAAATATTGTGTAACACATGGTTTTACAATCTGACCCCTGGTGAATTCAAATAACCATTAACCTCGCTTGTTGTACTCAATGTTGTACAATTACTACCAACTATGCCATCTGTCCAGGCTTCCATTGCGATATTATGTTTAGGAAGATGTGTTAGTGTGGAGAGACAGGTAAGAAGGAAAGGAAGTAAATGTTTGGCATTTGCTGACGTCAAATGACATTTGACCTCCAAAAAAAGCAATAATAGGCTCCTTAACTTTAATATGGTACATCTACAACCAAATATGAGATCTGTCCTTTCTTGCAATATCACGTTTACAAGATTGTCACGACTTGACCTGTTGTCCCCAAATGACCTCTGACCTATACCAAACACATTTGGCTTCTTGTACTCGATGTGGTGTGTCTACACACTATATATGAATTGGTCTGACCTTTCCTTCTTGAGATATCGTGTTAACAAGGTTTCAAAATTTAACCTCTGGTGACCCCAAAAGACCATTGACCTCCACCAAAAACAATAGGCTTGTTTTACTTAATGGGTACGTCTAAACCAGGGGTTCCTTAACTGGGGTGCATGAACCCCCAGGGGTGCGTGAGTCCATACCAGTGGGTTCGTGAGATGTTTCTGATAGACAAAACAAGAGTACTTTTTGTTGAACTAAAATCTGATATATCATATAATTTAGTAATGTACAAAAGTTGTACCTATCGACAAACACTTTTCGCGTTCCATACACATATGTTGCAATAGTAGTACTGTATCGTGCATGTGATAAATAACTGAATTATGAAACAGAGACAGGCCGCATGACTTTGGTGAAGTTGGTGTACGCATGACAGTACGTCGTGAAGATATAGAGCTGATCTGATCTTGAAGTTTCCAAATACATATTTGTTCATCTATAAAAAAAATTCATTACAATATAACACTATGAACTTGATCTTTTACGAATCACTGTTATGCGTATTATAGTATAATAATGACTCAGATCTTGTCTCGAAAAGTTGGGTGTTCGTGGGCAACTTTGACATCCACAGGGGGTTCATAGGAGGATAAAGTTAAAGAAATTCTGGTCTAAACACTAAATATGAGGTCTGCCCATGCTTACCTTTTTTGAGATATTGGTTTGACGTTTTCACAATTTGAACCCTGGTGACCCCAAATTACATTTGACCTCCACCAAAAACAAAAGGCTGCTCAATGTACTTAATATGGTACTTCTCTGAGGTCTGCCCAAGCTTCCTTTCTTGGGCTGTTGTGTTTAAAAGGTTTTCAAAATTTGACCCTGGTGACCCTAAACGACCTTTGACCTCCACCAAAAACAATAGGCTTCCTGTACTCAATGTGGTACTTCTACACATTAAATATGAGGTCTGCCCAAGCTTCCTTTCTTTAGCTATTGTGTTAGCAAGGTTTTCACAATTTGACCCTGGTGACCCTAAATGACCTTTGATTTCCACAGAAAACAATAGGCTTCCTGTACTCAATGTGGTCCTTCTACACATTAAACATGAGGTCTGCCGAAGCTACCTTACTTGAGATATTGTGGTTACAAAGTTTCCACATTTTGACCCTTGTGACCCGAAATGACCTTTGAACACCACCAAGAACAATAGGTTTGCTGTACTTAATGTGGTCCATATACACACTAAACATGAGGTCTGCACAAGCTTCCTTACTTGATATATCCTGTTAACACGGTTTGGACAATTTGATCCCTAGTGACCCCTAATGACCTCCACAGAAAACAATAGGTTTCTTGTGCTCAATGTGGTACATCTATGAACTTGGTCCAATTTTCCCTTCTTGAGATATCGTGTTTACAAGCTGGACGTCACAAACGGACTCACACACACGCACATCATCATGATTGCAAAGGTTACGAAATTCATTGAAACCAAAAACACAACAGAAAATAATGGCAAGTGATGGCATAACCACTTCATAAACAGGCTTTTTCAAACTATGAAAATATTTTCAGAGGCAAAGTAGTATGGAATGTTTAAATGAAGGCAAGTCCAGGAATGGCAAGAAAGTTCGGTCAAACCGATCAATAAAATAACATATAGCAAAAAAAAATGCTCCCAGCCAAAAAATGTACGCTAATCTTACAGCGGTAAACTACGGTTAAATTAGGGTATAACATGGTAAATTTACCTCAGTATCCCTATATAGAATAAAATTTATAGTACATACTTATTTTACTTTAAAAAAACTGTACATACCATATACTGTAAAACTGTTTAACCTTTATACTGTTGCCATGGATTTTTTCAATGCAGCATTAAGACCAAATCTGGTGCATATAAAATAGTATGCCATTTATGACATCATGACATACAGTATGAGTTGCTTTGCTGTACGTTCCAACTAGCCCAATTATGATACAATCCACCAATGGGTGAAATTTAAGATAATTTGAGGTGTACTGGTTGTAATTTTTACAAGTAGGGAAAACTGTGGTACAATTGGGGTAAAACTTTGGTACAGCTATGATGTAAAACTTTGGTACAGCTATTGTGTAAAAATTTGGGTTAATTAGGGTAAAACTATGGTAAAGCCATAGTACACATAGGGTACATTTGAGATAAAACCATGGTAAATTTGTGGTCAAATTGTGTTACGGTAGCCTACTATGGTAAAAAATGCGATAAACCCCATCCTTAGGACTAAAATACGTACCCCAGTCAAATTGTGGTATGGTACGACAGTTTACCATGGAAAGAGCGTGGTATTTTGCCAAGGTTAGTATGAGGTAATTTTATCCCTATGCTACACTTCATCTGCGAAGCTTTCATAATGTGTTGAAAAAAGATGAGCATTTTCTGTTCCTATTCCAGGGCTATAGTAATATAATGACTATGAGGTGTGTACATTAAACTCTTTGCTATGTAGTTTGACATGGGCGTTTGCCACGAACTAAAGCAATGTAAATCATTACATGTATAGGCAGAGCCAATATTAAGTCCTAACATCTGTATTACATAACGTTGTGTTTTGCCGCAAATGAATTAGGTTATAGTTGACAAAACGAGTGCATTTCCAATCTTGAATTTGATATCAATAAAAAGGGTCATATAGACTGCAGCCAATTTTACCAAAAATATGCATTTTTCTCCTGTAACGAGCCATGAAAAAATGCTCGAAATTCAATGGTGATTTATCACAAAGTACGACAACAACAGAACTTTTTACTGTTTAACTACGAAAAATAAATGTTGTGAGATTAACCTTACCGCGCCATGGTGACTGGTGACGCCTTCTTTTGCATTATTCAAACATTTAAACCAGAGGGGTAGGTGGCAAGCAGTTTCGCAAAATTTTATACGTCTGGCCTTTTTTGGGTGCGTACTACAAGAAAACTGCTCTCTGAGCTCATTAACTCACTCGCTGGCATATGTCTACTTCGACCAAAACAAGGGCTCGGCCATCTTTCATTACAAAGATTTGAGACACTACTGAGGGCGCTACTGGCAAACACCTCAGAATTCTATCAACCTATCTAGCCTAATTGCAATCCTAAGCTAGTAGTACGAGTATAAGCCTCAAAGTCTTAGGCTGTCTACCTATGGATGTCACCTACAATAAACGATATGCAAATATAAAAATATTAGCACTGACGGGTTGCCAATAGCACATGTTCTTCTGTTACGAACTAAGAGAATAACTAACATGGTAATTACATGAGCTGATTCCCACGGTTAAGAATAAATTTCTACACAGCACGTCTGTATTCTATTAACTGCTATGAAAATGGGCTGTAATTCCTACCAGGCTCCCCATCCTATCGGGCATTGTCCAAATGCCTGTGTAGCCAGTCCGCCACTGAGTATAAGCCTCAAAGTCTTAGGCTGTCTACCTATGGATGTCACCTACAATAAACGATATGCAAATATAAAAATATTAGCACTGACGGGTTGCCAATAGCACATGTTC